>DWLI01002118.1:0-13799 GCA_018249915.1 Cecropterus dorantes dorantes
AATATAACTTTATTCACAATTTCAGAAAACTATTAAGGTTATGACGGACGTTGGCCAGACATCTAAGATCAGGAAAGTATATCACCTTAAATCACCTTAAACCGGCACAGTCCCGAGTCGAACTCGCGCTCTAAATACACATACAAATGATAATCATTCTCATCATTCAGTTTGTTTTTGAATGGGAACTCCCATTATATTTGTTTTTTCTTTTTTATATAACTAAATATTTTAGGAAAATTTCAAGCGTTTACCTGTTCCCAATATAAATTAATAGCAAAAAAAATCTTTTATTGCATGAGACTCCTACTAAATATTTATTTTATTCTGTTTCTATTATTTATGTTTATAGAGGCGACATCCTCTGTGACAAATGCATCATCTGTGACAATTTCAACTGTCTAGTTATCACGGTTCATGACAGAAAGACAGAAAATAAATCTTGTTTAGTCTTTTTCCCGTATCACACCATTAAAACTATGTATAATACAGTATCGATTAACATTGCTATTATTATGGCATATGGCATATTATGGCATAAATAGGTGTGACGGAGGTGCCACCGCACTAGTAGGTATAATTCTACCACCTGGATACTCGTCGACTTACATATGAAGGAAATCATTAAGACACACATAACCCCACAATAGGATTTTCTCCTGTGTCGTGGTTACCCTGGACACATAGACGAGTACTTATGCACCCAGACCCAGAACAGGATCCAAACTCATCAGTCAGATTTCTGTCACCTTTAAGAAGTAACGATTTTGTGAGGACTTTAGGTACAATCCTAGTTCAAACGTTCATGGGTGGTAATGACCATTTACCGCCAGGTGTCATTGTCATGACCGTGTCATGAGCGTGCCATTTGCGATTTCAATTTTAATAAATGAGTGACAAATTAAAGAAAGATATTAAATACTTTTATTCAAGTTATACATATACCAGTAGTAGTTATAAAATAAAAACTACGTCCTCTCGATCAATTCAATTACTTGTATACCACAGACCGAAACATGTTGTCAATCATTCGATGACCTTTTATCGACTGAAGTTTATGTATAAAAGAGGGACGCCCCTGTCGGACAACTGCTCTGTGAAATTTATTCTAATTTGATCATCAGTAAAATTTATTTCGTAGAGTTGTTAATTGATCAATCTAGAAATTTATTGACAGATTTATTGATAAATAAGAATAATTGATTCATAGAATCATGAGCGCTTGTCACCGGGAAAGTGGTTTTGGTTTGTGCCGGCATTCGTAATGAATTTAATTATTTGCTAAAATTAGTTAATAGTTAATAGTAATCATGTCTATTAAGGTACGTACATTGAAAAAAGTGCATACATTTATAAATATTACCGTATACCTATGAAATATTCATATATTCGATAAATAAATAAAACTGTATATAAGTACCTATCACATACATCGTGTTAATATACCTACGGGGCAGTAGGTATTACATCGAACGAAATTGTCTATAAATAGAAAAATGATAAAACAAAAAGTTGCTACAGTTTTAAGTGCATTGAACGTATCATTCTGTATTAAAAGAGTGCACCGCTGATAACAACATCATATTATATGAGCGCGCCCAGTGAGTGCACGTTAAATAATCACCTTAATGGTTATTACATATTTGGCAGTAATCAATAATGCATGTGAATCAATAGTGACAAGTGTCGTTCAGCGGCTAAATTAGAGAAGTGCAGAGTGCGTACGGGTGGCGGATGCGCGTGCGCGGGGTGGGTGCCGTCTTCGTCGCGCGTCGGCGGGAGTCGCGTGCGCCCGCGCAGCGCCTCGGCAGCTCAGTAGCGCGACCAGCCCCGACCGGTACACACGATGATTGCGCTCGCCGCCGCGTTGCTCTGCGCGCTCGCCGGCCAGCTGGGCGCCGGAGCCAGCGTCCACTGCGCCATGCGTCGGGAGATCTCCCCGTGCACCTGCCGCCGGGAAGACACCGGCACCGGCGTCATCCTCGTCATATGCCAACGGATCAACACTTACGAGGACATTTCGCGCGCCCTCACCAACAAATTCAACCCCGAGACCAAGATCGGCTTGGACATCTCCTACTCCCAGCTGCCCGATTTCGCCGACCACAGCTTCCGCGAGCTGGGCCTCTCGATAACGAGGCTCAAGCTCAACTTCGACAACCTAAGGCAAGTCACTTTATTGGATACCATTAGAATTTTATCCATAATAACCCCTTTGTTGTGTAAACATTTATTGAAACGTTAATGTGATAATGATATAGTCAGTGTCCGAGGTGATGAATACCAGGTCAGTGATAAGAGAACAGATGATGATGGAAATGAAAGTCCCTGGATAACAGCGTATGGGCTATGATCGATCCAGCGCTGCTTTAGCTGTGGCTCCTGGATTCCAATTTCCGAAACCCGTCGGTTTTTAAACACGTTATTCGTATAATCTTCATGGCAATCGGAGCGCTGCTCAGTAAATTTCCTTCGGAATAGCTTTATTATTAAAACCGTAATGCTTATCAGCATCGGAACTACAATTATTAAGCGCAAACACGAGAAACGCGGACTAAACAGTAATAAATTATATTTAGCGAGTTACGCTTAGTTTTCGGCGACTGTCGCCGTCGAAGAACAACAATTAGGACGCCCGTGACCCGCCGAATCGACCCTTATTGACCACAATTGATCTCTTGAGGTTCTCGTCACCATAATTACATGGCCGTATCGTTTGCTTCGCGAGAAATTTGCCTCACATTTCACCGTCGCAGTTGATTTCTGTTAATTTATGACTCATCTGGTAGTAGATACGGAGTCGCTCCCGTTCATATGTTTTAGATAAAAATGTTCATTGTTATTTTTCTCGGAACAATATTTCGTGTTGCGTTTCACAGTAATTACTGGAGTCTTTTTGTTTTTATTGTACGTATACGCAGTGTTTGGTTAAGAATCGTTTGATCGGTCGCTGTGTGTGAATTCCACTCGAGTATGGGGATCACATCTAGGAGACGGAGCCCGATAGTTCGCCGGGTTATCTGAGGTCGCTTCTAAAGCAGTAAAATTGAATGATATCGTATTGGTCGTGTCATATTCACTGTATTTACACATTAATGGTGTTCTAACAAATTACATTGGTCGTTGTTTGCGGCTGTTAGGGAATTGTTATTGATGGACAAATGATATTTATAAAAAAATGTCGAACGGGAATTCCCATCGGACATTATTTCTGCCATTAATTTGTTACAGTTTTTGTTACATTTTGTAAGCGTTCTTTGTTTAGTTCTGCTAACAGCAACATCCGTTGCATTTAGTCCAGTCTACTGGTCCGTCCGCCACCGTCCGTCAACTGGTTTAGAAGGATCCAAGTTTCGATCTGATGTATTCGTCCTGAGGCTGGATATTCGTTAACTTCTTATATACCTACGCAAGTATAAAGTAAGCAAGTAACTTTAATCATACAAAACCTTTATGAGGAGTGGAGAAATACAAATTATGTGTATCTTATTAGCGCTTTTACTTACCATTATGTCTACCTCATCGTCAACCCAATATTGTCCCACTGCTGGGCACAGGTCTTCTCTCAGAATAAGGGAGTACTAGGCCATAGCCCACCGCGCCGCCTAAGTGCGAATTGGAAGACTTCATACACTTCTGAAAATTCTATTTTTTTCTAGAGAACTCTTAGGTGTGCAGGTTTCCTCACGGTGATTTCCTTCGACGTAAAGCAGGGAAACACAGTTTCTAATACGCACGTCATTTTAGAAAAAAACATTGGTACGTGCCTGTGATTCGAACCTAAGACCTTCGATTAAGAGGCCGAATTTCAAACATTAGGCTATCACTGCTCATTAACGCCATCTGAATGTTATTAATATTTAATAGGTATGTCTGCTAATAAAGCCCCATTGCCAATAAAATTGTATTAAATTTATAATATTGTGTCAAAAAGTCTATGTGTGTCACTGTATCATTAAAATTTTCTTTGGTTTACTTTTATTTATTATCTTGTTATTTCTATCTATAGACGGTAAAGCTTAACCTTATTTCGCATATAATTGTAGATAAAGAGTTTCGTTTGCGATAAATACGTAAAAATAAACAACATCTAAGTTCTTAAATATACATTATATTTAGGTACGATTTTAATACAAAAATGAATTCGAAGAAATCATAGCAGTTGTTTATATTATAGAAAAAGTAAAAGATTTTGCAGCTTAGTTGATGGTAAGTGACAACCGCTCATAGAAATTAACCCTGGGGTGATTGTATCTAGGTTCACTCCATGTCTTTCTTACTTGAAGTCAAAGCCAAACAGCACTGTATGTTTAATACCCACTGTATTTTTTAATCAATATTAAATCTTAATTTATATTCACCTAATATTTTTATTGATTCTGTTCGGGGGTGGTGTTGATATCAACATCAGATTGATTCGTCTAAGACAAAGTTTTCCTATATGGTATATCGCTTGCAATGCTACGTATCCTGGAATGTATGGGGAACGTACGGTGTTGCCTTCGGAGTCTACCCACGTAGGGTTTCACTAACTTTAACATCCAAGGACGTTGTTCAGGCTTAAAAGCTTCATATCTTGGGATATATCAAATTATATCCAGAGTTTTACGCGTTAAAATTGAATAAAAATAATGTATACGTAGGTAGGTAAAATCACGCAAATATTAAATTCCTTTTTATAGATATATGTTTTTCACGATATAAGATTGATTTTTGATTATAAAACAATCAATCTAAAGCAAACAAGTAAATTCTAAAACGATAAGAGTGAAAACTACTAATTAGGGTTTTTATAGTAAAGTTAAAAACGTAACAAAATAAGTAAAAATTCAAAAAAATGGATATGTAAATTTAATTCTACATCGATTTTTTCTTTAAAGTTTTACGTTTTCGTTGCAGGTTTGAACTTATACGGATGTTTTTTTTTTTAATTAGGGGTTCAAACATATACATTATTTACTTATTCTATTCTTCTTTTACTATTACTTATTCTATTTACTTATTTTATTTTCTTAAGTCCTTACAGTTTCAACGCATCTACAGCCAAATTGACAGTCCTGTTTGATTAGTATTTTTATTTACATTAAAATTATATTTAAATTAATCTAGGATTTATTAGAATGCTGGTAGAACTGGTGCATTTCGACCCGGATGGCACCACCCCTACATCTATTTCTAGCGTGGGGAATTTCTTGCGTTTCGGTGAAAGGGTGTGGTTGCCGGCTCCTAGGCGACCGTCTTAGTTCTCGGGAGTATCGACATATCTGTGATCGACGTCATATACAATCCCTGTTCTATATTAAGTTGCTTACAGATGTCTATGGGCAGCAGGAACCACTTACCATAAGGTGGGCTGTACACTCGCTTACTACTTCAATGTAATAAAATATGAATCCGTATGATGTTCGACATAGTAAACAGAAAAATATACTGATGCAGTCATAATGTAGGTCATGGCTTTATTTTCGAGATTTGATTTCATGCTTAGAAGTTGAACTAAATTTTAGTTCGGTATAGATTTCATATATTTACAGTACTCGTCGAAGTATAAAGATAACCGACTCAATAATTCTTATTCACTCAATAACAACATGGTCTTCATATGACACGGTTTTTAAATAACAATATAAACACTTATACACATACCTACGTGTTGTGTATTGTCTGTGTTGCAACTTTGACCTGAAGCTTTCGATAAATATTGATTCCGTATTATTTATTTATATATATACTAGTACCCCTGCGCGGCTCTGTCCGTACTCTCCAAGAAGTTATTATGTTTAATTTCAAGAAGACTGAATGTTTTGGATAAGACGTCTCTTAACAGCAGTTTTTGTTTATTTATTTATATAAACTTACGTCTATCCTTACTGGCTAAACACCCAATACGATAGTGTAGGCAAATTACATTTTATTTTTCTTATTTCTCTAAACAATACATAATCGATTCTGATTATTATTATTCGATAATATATGAAGCAGTGTTACATATTGTTGTGTTGAAAATGGGTGTGGTCAGAAAAATATACTTATCTGAGGCGTACCAACTTTGTCCTCGGGGGTAACAACGCATCTGTTAACGTCTGATAAGACTTTGATATTATCTGGGTTTGGTCTGGAGGCCTCATAACATCTCGCGGACTGCATGCTCGCTTGCTACATCCATATTATAAAAAAAATCTAGTTTTGCCTTTGTTTCATCCCTTTTTCGTTTAAGTCTTGTTCTTTAAAAGAATTGATTTACAAGTTATCTTATTTACATTGTTATTACTATTATATTACTTTGTTTTTTGTTCCTCTGTCGGGATAGTTATACTCTCGATCGGGTTTATGTTGCATCATAGGAGTGCGATATAATACGGTCTTACAACTTAAATCATCCCGGCTATAGGTTTATTTTATATAATGGGTAAATATATAATATATATAAATCTTCTGACTGCGTAGGGTAATGTTTTTCTAGCGTATGTATTTATGTATGTGTGCAATAACTCCTGAGGACTAAGATAGACTTTTTTGTATACTATCGACTAATCTATGGTAAGTAGCCACTGCCGCCCATGGACATCTGCATTCAACCTCTTAACATCAGAGTTTTATCTGAGATTAGCCACAAATCCGTTACTGTCCCTGAGGTCTAAGTTGGAATACCTAGGATAAGTATACCTCCCTTACACCCTTCAGACTAGAACATATAACTGAAGCAAAGTAGAAATGATGTTATTAGGCAGAAATAGGTGCGGCGGTGGTGCTTGCGGAGTCAAACCACAAAGCGTTCTTCTCCTTTATAAAGTTAGTCGTTTCAAATGTACGCCAGCCAGCAACGACATCTTTCCACCGAAACGCAGGAACTGCTTTATACTAGGATTAGGCGCAGTCTATAATCTCCAGGGTAGAACTTTAGCTGACAGACTGTAAGCTGTGAATATATTAGGGTTACTCGCTTTGGGAAGGGCCTGAAGGGTGGTGCCCTTCAAGTGCAAGAGAAGCACCGGTGAGTTCTATGTTAGATTCCGGATTTTCCTCATATGCACATTGAGGCCACATAACTCTGCTTTACCCCAATAGAAGGCGTATAGGTAAAGGTAAAAAAAGGGAAGAACTGTACTGATTTTCCCTTTCAAAAGGTATTCAAGTTAGTATTGATGTAACAAGCAAACAGTCCAATTTTGTTTATTTGTATAGAGTACAGCCGACGCCAGCGCGTCAACTTTATAACCCACTGACATCGACGCAGATAATAGAGATGTCTTCGGAGTCTAGGTTAGACAATAGATTAAGTATCAGATCAAACTTTGTCCGATCTGTAGTGGCATTGACACTGCACGAAATCTGTATCCGTTATAGGCAAAATGATATTGTATATAATTTGTACGTATAAAATAAGTTAACAAGTAATTGATTAATAATTAATTAATGATACAAATATTTCGCATTTTAACGTTTTATTTGTTAATTTAAGTTAATTGAAGGTGATAGAACTCGTTCTGGTTCAACTCTGGAAACACCACCGCGCACTATTTCTTCTTAATAACAGCAGTATTATCAGCTGTGGTTCTGGTCTGAAGGGTGTGGTAAGGGAGACATACTTTCCGAGGCATTCCATCTTAGTACTCAGGGGTAACAACGTATCTGCGGCTGACCTTAGGAGAGACTTTGATCTTACCTAGGGTTGATTACTGATGTCCATGGGCGACAGTAGCCACTTACCATTAGGTGGGCTGCATGCATGTTTGCTACTTCTATACTATAAAAAAATGAAATCATCTTTTATCATCTCATACATGCATAGAGCATGCATATTTGTTTATAATAAGTACAGGTGCAAAATTGTCATGTGTCATGTGTCCATGCCTGGTTAGACACAGATGCATTGCTACCCTGAGGACTAAGTACGAACGCTTTGGATGAGTATTAGTCTATAACAATACTATAAGGGAGTAATAAGCGTGGCCGTGAATGTAATTTTGAGAATTTCGAAAAAAAAACAAAACGAAATAGAATTCTATAATGCTGACATGTTAAATAAACGCTTTAAAAATATGAACTGGTTATATGTAAATGTATAGTTAATATATACCGAGCCTATTAAATTATATTACACCTAATATTTCACGGAATATGTACCCATAGTGTAGAATACCCATGCATATATCCAATATAATTTTTGGAATCCTGTATTGAGTAGTTGACTATATTTCTATGTGGTTTTTACTAAAACTTGTTCTATTTTCCGTAAATTTGAGTTTAGAAAGTTATTTCTGTTAAGATAGCCTACCTACTTAAAATGAGAAATATATAAGACAGTTCTTATTTTTGACAAGAATGTTTTTTTTCTATATAGAACTTCGCATGTTAATATAAAAATTCTGGGCATGCTCCTAAGATTTTAAGACATAATATGCGTTTTAAACTTGGTTTGATGCTAACAGAAAATACATGAAAAAGCTACATAAGCTTTCCACAAATATAAATTTCAATAGTTTCCATTATCACAAAATTCTTATTTAATATCGGGAATAATTTTAAAATTCAATTAATTTATATACGAGTAATCTGGATGAATCTTACTAACATTATAAATGCGAAACTTTGTGAGAAATTAACTGAAATTTGGCAATTAGAGAATTTATGATCTGGATTAACATAGAGATAGGAAACTCATTAACGTGGTAAACATGATCAAATGAATGTGTTGTCTATAAAGATTATACAATGTAAAGATAAATATGATATAAGAAAACGATATTTCGAAGTGTCAAATAAACTATGTCTGTGGGTTTCTTATACCTACTATAGTCTTGTCACATGATTCATGTTGGGAAATTTTACGACTAATTTCTTGAACACAGCTGTGTCAATCACATTACAGCTGCTCCAATTACATGTTCTGGTAATTTTCAGAAACATTATTACGGAGATATTGTTGACGGTATAATCTATTTAGCCCAAAATAATTTTGAAGTTGGGAAAATCTGTTCTATAATGAAAAAAGTGCCATTGTAAGTACAATTCTTTTATGTTTTCGAGAGGGAAACCTTCAAAAGGCACCTGTCACTGTGGTAACGACGCCGAGTTATGTGCGACTCTTTCCACGATAGCCCCCCGGTGGCCGTCTTAGACGCTATAAATAGAACTCCGTTATCTCCAAGGCAACGCAACCAGAGTCCCCTGACCGCATAACGCCGCCATGCTCCGTCCAGGTTGGCTTAAAACTCCACCACACCATCTGATGTATACGACGGTATGCGATTACACGTACCGCCATCCTCCCCGGGGCCGGGTGATTCGAGCTCTCATTCTTGCTGCCCGAAACCCCAAAAGACTCCTCTTAGTCGCCTAGTATGATAGTCAGGAGATACTGTAGCCCTATTCCGGTGGCGGAACTACAGGAACAGAATTACACTGGTACTATCGCCCATATTTTTTTTATTATAAAACAGCAATTTTAAGCGCTGCTGTTGTTCTGTTATAAAATTTAATTCTCATGTTACAAAATGTATATTAGCATAGATACAGTTCATCCGTAAGAGGTAAATCGTGACTGCAGCTCATGGACAAACCGAATGTAACCAACTCCATATATTTTTCCGCCTTTTTTATAAGATTGTAGTAGCAAACAAGCATGCATTCCATCTGATAGTAAGAAGTTACGGTCGCCCATGGACATCTGTAAGCTACTACATATTAAATTTTACAGGCCATCTTAGTCCTAGGATACAGCGACGCATCTGGAATCGACTCCAGATTGAACCCTTGTTATGTATGAAGTTGCTTACAGATGTCCATGGGCGGCGGTAACCACTTACCGTAGTTTGACTGTATGCGTGTTTTCTACTTCAATCTGATAAAAAAAGCAATCGCCGAACGCAAATAGGCCCGACTTATTTGGTTTGATTGCAGATATCTGACGACTAAATAACCAAATGGTTTTTATTTCTGTAGTTGGAACTGTTCACGCTATCGTTTATGATTGCAATTGATTTAATGGAGCATAATTTTAAATTGTATTAATCAATCAATTACTCGGTAGTGCTATTAATTGGAACTTAGTTCACGTGATATTCTCATTCATCTAATTAAGAAAACCGGTTGAATCTTGATTAAATGAAGTAAAGTTTTATTACGGAATCGCAATTGAAATTGTTATTTGGACTATATATTTATATAGATTTTACTATGCCATATGTCAGTATTTAACGGATTTCCATTATATATTTCTATTGTTATATATACCTTATTAAAATTTTACATGTGAAAGTTTGGAGGTTTTGATGTTTTTTATACAATCCTGTCTAGAAATATTTGCATGAACTGTAAAACATACATATACATTATTCTACATTAAGACCACGCAAACGTAGTCGCGGGTATTCGTTGGTAATATACATACGGTACCTACCGGACCCAGTAGTGTATAGCTTCACTATAGCTTAACACCTTCAAAAGTGATATATCTTTGACATACAAAAAGAGCTGTATGTATCAATTTCGAATAAATAAATTTGAATTCGATAATAAACAAAGTTCAAAGACGACGTTGAGTACCGGAATGCGAACGGTACAAGTACATATGTTTTTCTGGCGACCTCTGATCTCGGTAATGGATCAGCCGTTATGCTGATACCTCATGTGGGTGGTCTCGACGAATTATAGATTGATAACATGTTTGTAGAACTGAGCTAGTATGTATCGTAGACTCTTGTGGTACTTTATTAAGGATCTGCTGAACAGTATCACGGTCAAGACCCAAATATGATTTACGTAAAATATTAATAACAACACCAATTCGCTTTAAAAGCTTTATATATAACGTTTAAGAAGCAATATTGTTAAAATTTTAAAACAAAAACCTGTTAAACCCGTAAAAAAGGATTTTATTCTGATATAGTTAATTTAACGTTTATTAAAAGTATTATAATTGTTTTTAGTATTGTGATAGATATATTTTTGAAATGGCATATTTACTAGATTTTATTTGATACCCATATTGTCAAGAAAATAAAAAGTCTTCACTCTCCCTCCTATTTTTCTATTTTCATTTTAAAAGTTACACACAAAGCAAACCAAACGATTCTAATAATACGTCATATCGTCGCTTATATAACAATGCCGCGTAAGTGATATTTGGTAACTTTTCAGAGGAGACAAGTAACTGTATTTTATGTCTGAAGAAATTCATACAAAATATACAGTTACGGATAAATACCGCGCAAGGGATATTTACTAACTTTTCAGGAGAGACCAAAATCTATATATTTTGTCTGAAGAAATCATACAAAATATACAGTTTTTTGTCTTTCCTCAAAAGTTACCAAATATCATTTTCGCGGTATTGTTATATAAACGATGATATGTCACAATCCGTCAAGCCGTTTGGGCTGTAGCGTATGCTAAAAATTGGACATACATACATACGCTCGAAAAAAACCACCCTCCCGACGCAGTCGGGTAAACAGCAGTTAATAGTTCCACAGGGGAAAAATCACCGCCACACTTATATCTGATGTGATTAGTTCCTTTCTAAGATAAACGACATACTCGTATAGTGTGTAAGGTACTTTACATAAATAACTGCTGTTAATATGGTTACATAATATGTATAGTTGCATAATGATCTGGGCATTTCCTACAATATTGACCCAAGAATATCTCAACGCTTATCGCATAAGTATTACATTGAAAATCTATTTTCTACGACAAAGTGAACGGTACTAGATATTGTAGTTTATTAAATGGCATGCTGCAGGCGCGGACAAACGTATATTACAGAAAAAGCTGACAAGCCTGAGTTTTTAGTTTACTCAGCGTAACTTTAGATTAGCTTCAGAAAGGTTTCAGAAAGATTGATAGCAAAAAACATTTTCCGTTATTGAGATGTCTTAGATTTGTTGTGGGGTTCTAACGTATTTGAAATTTGTATGTCGAATTGACGTAAGTACTGTCATTGTAATATTTGGAGGCCTGAGCTCCTCGGAGGCTTCGTCGCCTCCCCTAGATCCATAAGTGGTAAGTATCCTAAATTTCAAAATACTCAGTACTTTTTCTCAGAGTTATAAAGACTTACGTTATAGACATTACATTAGCGATATTCCAGGTAACCTAAAATAAACAATAAAGTAATGTTGTAGCTACGTCGTGTCAAGTTTTAGACATAACAATATACAAGTAATGGAAAAATACCTTTAAAAATCATAATATGTCCATTTTCATAAAGGTTACTCTAAAATCTTTTGCCCGCCTGTCTGCACCTATCTTGTGTCGGATTTAACGCCTTGTAAAAGCAAGTTTTGGGTAGAAACATTTTACACTAGTAATATTGTTAACAATAGTAATATAATATAAAATATGCAAATAGTCTTCGAATTTTCTTTTCAAAAGTCGGTTAAAAAGTGCTTATTGAAGGTTTTTAGTAGAGTCCCATAGTGCCCTCAGAAGCGCAAAAGCGGTTCTCGAAAAAGAACGATGTTTTGTTTTATGGCTTCGCACCCGCGTGGCAGAGCGGTCACCGTACCGGTCTGATACACAGTGGGTTCCGGATTCGATCCCCGGCCAGACTTTCCTTGCCCTTCCCCGGACTGAGTTTAGATTTAGTTATGGGTCTGGGTGATTGTGTATTTGTCTTTGTGTGTCCTTGGTACCCACGATACAGGAAAAAATCCTTGTGTGGGGCTGTGAGTGTAGAAAGCTTTAATATAGCTGAAGATATTATGCACTTTATAATCTAAACGGACGGTTACTTAGTTTAAACATATTAAATATCTAGTATGAAAATATCCTTTCTCTTAATTTATTATGCGGTACAAAGAAACGACATTCACATAACATCAAATTTCTCAAAATTTACTTCCAATGAGATACCGCTTCTGAGAGCAGCATAGATCTCTTCTGAAGTTTGGAGATAAATCCATAGATATTCGTAGGTTACCCCATGGAAATTATCCGTTGCAGCAAATAAATCCTATAGCATCTACTCTACGGTCTATGAACGTATAACTTCGATTATGCCGGCGTAGCATCAGTAGCAGGTGCGCTACGCAAGCTACGTTGCCACGCGTTATTCGTGTACGAGTGAATAATGAGCATTGGACCTTAGTACGAGTTTATAACATTCCAAAAAAAAAATACTTTTTAGCTCATTATTGCAATGGTCTTTGCAATGTATGTATACATTGTAAGGTACGGCCATACACAGTATGGACGGAGACGTATATCGTGATCGTTTTGAGGAAACGTAAACTCGAAATAAGTACTCGTAAACGTATGTAGATAACGTTAATAGGTAACGTATGATAACCCAGTTTTTTATAAGAATAAAGTAACAAACGAACATGCAGTCAGCAACTAACTGCATATGTAAAACGGGGATTTTCTCTCTGGTTGTGTTAAATGTACATTTGCCGATGTTATCAATATTATCTAGTCCCATTATCGTACATATCATTACATATTTTGACGACCCGAGCGGTCACCATATCGGTGTGACGTGTAGTGGGTTCCGGGTTCGATTCTCGGCCAGACTGACACCTGAATGATGAATTTAGATTTCTGTTCTGGGTCTGGGTGTTTGCGTAATCGTCTTTGTGTGTCCATGGCACCCACACACGACACAGGAGTAAATCCTAGTGCGGGGTTATGTGCGTAGAGAGCGTGTTTTTGTTTTTATTTAAAACATTAAAAATAAAATGCACTAGTTTGTAAGTCCAATTATCACCTAACTGTTACAAGCTTTGAAACTAGTAACATCGTTAAAATCATTAAAACAATTAAGCCGACTGATTAAAATAAAATTTTGTTCC
>DWLI01002119.1:0-13797 GCA_018249915.1 Cecropterus dorantes dorantes
ATAGCCTATAGCCTTCCTCAATAAATGGACTATTCAATACAAAAATATTTTTTAAGTTTTAACCATAGTTCCTGAGATTAGCCCGTTCAGGCAAACAAACTCTACTGCTTTATAATATTAGTATAGAAGTAAAATAGAAATTAGTGTAGAAGTAGTATAGAAGTAAATATTACTCATATAACATAAAACATAATTATATATAGTTATAATGAAACAGGATTAACGTATAAATTACCATAAAAGGCTTGTATACAGCATGCCGTTAATTAATTATTATTTTATAAATGACGGCTATTATTTTTTTAATTATCATTAAGATCACAATCATCAAGAGAAAAATAAACAGGTATTGGCATATATCGTAAGTGTGTTTATTTTCTCAAGTATAGAGCTATTACGACTATTCAGCGGCCGAGATTAGATCTCCATTAGCGCTCTACGATATTAAGCAGTCTTCATCGAATTTTCACTTTGAAATTTTACTGTACCGATCAAGGCTAATAAGAGATAACCATTTTATTTAGTTGTTATGTTACTGTCGGTGTAAATTAAAACAAGGATTCGGAAGACTAGTATCGACTCTTCCCTATATATATAATAAATAAATATGATGTCCCATGGATATAGAAATTAAACGTACATATTATGGGTGTTTAATTATAAGTAAATTGGTATATACCTTATCTATTACGGTGGTGTCCTTTGTTATTCGACTCTGGTGGCACTTCCGTCATGCCTATTTGCTATTTGCCTAATAACAACAATGTTTAACTTTCCTGTATTCTGGGTTGAGGGGTTGGTAAGGAATACAGACATTCAAGGTGTGCCAAATTAGTCCTCAGGAGTAGCAACACATCTATAGCTATAGGACACATCTATAGGACGGTAGTCTTATTCTTACAAGTGCATTCCATGTTTCTTTGTTAGGTACATCTTTACAGGAAATAAAACTGTTAATGACCCAATGTTAAGTGAAGATCTCGTTATCTAAGTAAGAGAGGTCTAGGCTACTTCACCACACTAATATAATATTGATTACTTTTAGTAAAATTTCTTAAAATATATGTACGTAAATTTATTCATATAACACTTATGACGGATAAATACATGACAGAGACACATGACCTCATACTTCAGACGAGAAACCTTAAACGGTTGCATTCATTTGCAAATGTCCTGAGGCCTAAGGATGGCTCGTTGGTCACCAAAACACGTGTCAGGTATCGCGGTCAAGGGCTTAGTTCAAAACCCTTCCATACTCCATGAGGAAAATGACACGCGATGAAGCCTCTTTGGCTAAAAATTCCGAAAAATTCTCTTCGAAACTTGTGTAAGGGCACTAGTTTACACGAGGTCGTCTTTGACGGTAAAATTCGGGTCGTGCGGGTCGGAAAGTGAAAAAAATAAAATTTAAATTACGATCTATTTTTATGATAAAACTTTTCAATTTTACGAAATTTGAACTGAATAGCCACCTAATGCAGAATGATTTCTCTCTAAAAGTAGTTTACCATTTTTAATACAATCCGCTCCAAATCGATTTAGTAAATCACAATCTTAAATTAAAGCAGTTTAGTTTAGTAACTACTATTGTTTAAAATAATATTGTTATGGAGTTTCATGCACCAATTCTAAACCGTAGCCAAAACAGCCTCCAAATCCGCAACTATTCAGAGTAGTAGACATAATAAATCAACATTAAACAGTTATTTCGAAATTTGGTTTAAACTGTTTTCTTGTACAGTCTGGAATATTATAATATTCATAGTTAAAACAAGACGTTGAAACAATAAAATTTTGTTTCAACGTTTTGTCAAGCATCAAGCTCAATAGAGACACAGTTAAGGTCATATTTCTTTACGCACGCAACTTCTTTTAAATAAATCTAAATGTTTAGACTTAAGATTAATTTACTACTCATGTTTTTCTCCATTGCTATCGTCATCAACCCATTGATTTCCCACAGCTGAGGAGCACGAGTCTTCTCTCAGATTGAGAGAGTTTCAGGGTCCACCGCGCTTGTCAAGTGCGAATTTGCTAGACTTCACATACCCGTGAAAACGTTTATGAACTTTCAGACGTGTAGGTTTCTTCGCGATGTTTTCCATCACAATAAAGCAATGATAATTAATTTCTTACATGCACATAATTTTAGAAAAGTCAGTGGTGTGTGCCTGAGATCTTTACCTGGAATCCACAATTGAGAGGGATAGTTTCGACCTATTGGCTAGTACAATTGAATGAGCAATTCCTTTATTGCTGTAGCAAGGGATAAATAATTTGTAATCCGCATATAGATTGGCAAATCGGAAACTCTGTAAATTGAGATGCCGAGTTTCAAGCCGTGACATCGTGCTTGCTTAAATAATATCTAAAATTTAAATCAAAAGAAACTAAGCCATAACTTACACTTAATAATGATCCTAGAAGATAATTATAATCAATGACAGCGTCGCATACCATTTTCATACGTGAACGATGCATCATAATTGAATTTAATTGTTAAATTCATGAATATTAATAGTTCTTATTACGCGCTTGTCGACAGTGATTGATAACATCCTGCGTTGATTTTAC
This sequence comes from Cecropterus dorantes dorantes, assembly GCA_018249915.1. Lineage (NCBI taxonomy): Eukaryota > Metazoa > Arthropoda > Insecta > Lepidoptera > Hesperiidae > Cecropterus > Cecropterus dorantes. The sequence continues at coordinate 2,578 of DWLI01002119.1, forward strand.
CCACAGCTATGAAACAATTACATATTTTGTAAACTATCCACTGCACAGACTAAAGTAGTTTAACAATATGGAATTTGTTTATATAAATCCATCGCTGGGAAGTTAATTCATAATTTATGACAGTAGCCTTAACTAATTCTTCTCAGTTGAGGTCATCTTCCGATCCGGTGGTAGTGAAGAAAAAATGTTGTAAATGACATTTTGTAAGTGCCCTCGTAGGCCTATACAAAATAAAGACATTTCATTTCATTTAATTATATTATTAGTCACCATACCTACGAAAAATCCTTTGCATAATGTCAAAAAACGATTAAAACCTATTTTACAAGATGGTAGAAGGTGCATGGTTCGCGGGAGGTACCACCGTCACGTCTATTTCACGTGTGAAACAGTTCTTGCCGGCTTTTATACGAGACGACCACCTCTCGGGAGTAGCAATGTATAAATGATTGAATTAACACAGAACACCTATTCTGTATGAAGTTGCTTACAGATCAGGAGCAGTAAAAACTTATGAACTCAGCTCATTTACCATTTCAATCTTATAAATGTAATACCTTAACACCTTACACACCTTACTCTCTAAAAATAATAAGAACAAATTTTATCGTAACTTATAAAATATACATGGACAAAATATACTCCGCGGTGAATATTTGTTTTAATAAAAGTAGTAACTTAATCCTCTGTTTTCATCTTTCGTGATATACTCGTACACGTCACATTTGCACTCCGAGAATGTTTTTAGCTCGCTCCAACGTCGTCTCTGTAGATTTAAAATAAAAGAGATCCGAGATAGCGAACTTAAATAGCGTTTGCTGGCGGCTTGTTTCTATTTTACCAGCGGTATAAGTATATTATACTGTGTTTTACATATAAATGCGAAATTGATAGCAAAGCAATTTTGCGGTTTGCAGCAAACGTAGTAGAAAATACTTGGAAATAACTGCAAAATTGGAAATTACTGTGTTTTTTATGTTCATGCATATTAAATATATATAAAAGAACACTACAGGGAAAGTAGTAAAAAGGAGAGACAATAATAAAATTGTATTTTTTTCTACGTAATAATAAAGAGTATTATATAATGAATAATAAGAATACACGGTAAATATCCAATTTAATTTCATTATTCCTTTTTCATTTTTAATAAAAAAATCTTATTAATTGAAAGAAAAAATACACTGCAAATTTGCAATTTAATAAATAACTTACATTTTTTGATAGAAAAAATACTAAAATCCGAATCGGAAATATATACGTAAGCAAAAAGGAGTATTTGCAAATTCTACAACTCATTATAACACTGAATAGATATATATATTGAACCTATTTCTAATATTTTGCTGTAGAAATTTAGGTACTAACCTTTCAATTTTACGTACAATAAAGTACACTATTAACATTTTATACAGCGGTATCATCTTATTGCAAACCACGACAAACCCCTATCTACAGAACTTAAACCGACCTCCTTTGTCTAAGATTTATAGTACGGAGCCGTCTTTATCTAAACTGTTTAATTATAAGGCTCCATCATTTTACCTACAAAATAAATAAACTGCTACGGTCTTATCACAAAATTTGTAAGTGAAAATTTAAACATGATAGGTTTTAATGTTGGTTGTTTAACTTAATATTTTTATGACTTAAGCACGAACCACACACAGACACAATTTAATGAAACAAATTATCAATAATTGAATGAACAATCGTTTTTATCTCACCTATAATGATTTAGATAAAATTACTTATTTAATAATATTTCAAGCTTATATACATAAATAGGTAACACTCAAAATAGTCTTCATAAAAATCATTAAAATAAATTTCTTATTGTAAATACTTAATAACTTTGCCTATGTTTAGTAGTGGACTGGTATATATTGATGATAATGATTGTCACATTAGCAAACGCAATCTCACAATAGCCTATAAACAGATGACACTATTAGCGCGGTTGCACACTTATAATTGAATTGTTAAGAAAATGTATATTAGAACTTAAAGTACATTAAAATTTTCTTAGTAAGTAGCATATGTTAGGTATGTAAATACCCCATATTGGAAATTAATATTAGCAACCTTATATGCGGTTGAAGCTCGATCCCAAGTTCTAGTATTAATAGTCGATCAAGTACGAATCAGCTAGAACAACAGGGCCTGATTAAATTTAATTAGAAGAGCCTTGTACCTACTTGTGTATATTGAGACCTAGCGAAACACCGTTCTAATCGCGTTGTTTGTATCGGATCAGTAAATATTTGTGAAAATAGTGAAATATTCAATGCTTTGGGCACGTTCTTTGATGAAAAACCGTCCAAATACGGGTCGGACATGCGTACGAAAGATTTCCTACCATTATCTATAAAAGTCGTATGGAATATTTTTATATAATATTATAAATATTTATTTTATTCTGTTTTTAGACTTTGTTGCTATAGCGACAACAGAAATACATGATCTGGCGAAATTTCAAGTGTCTAGCATAAGTATATAATAATATTTAATTAAAATTTATACCATCAAATATATTTTATTTTTATTGTAAAAATAACTGTTGTAGGTACTAAGAGTTGCTCTGACGGGACCTCACTAGCTGTCTTGTCTATTAATGTTTTTTTAATAGTGTCTTGCGATGTATGAGATACGCCTGACACCGGAGTCTTAGTTATGGGATCCCGTTTTACCCTTTGGGAACCCTAAATCGAGCAATATAGAGTAATTATTATTTTTGTTAAATGTTATCCGTATTGAAATCAAATATGTTGACATCTATTCTATATATAAATTAAAATACATACATTTTTACCTCGGATGAAACCGCAAGGAACGGCTAGTTAATCCTAATTTTTACTTGATTATAAAGATGAACTCAAGAAATGTATATATTAGATTAGGTACATTACATTTAATAGAATAATTATTGCGAAGATTGAGGGCTATACTATTCTTTAATGTGTCCCCCTGATGGTAAGTGGCTATTGTCGCTAACAGACATCTATAAGCAACCTCATACAAGATCAGGAGTTCTACCTAAAGTCAATTAAAGATGCGTTGGCTACTCCTAACGTAAGATAGTCGCGTCACATATAACTCATTCGGCAACCACACCCTTCCACCGAAACGCAAGAACTGCTTTACACTAAAAATCACCATTTTCTTTGAAACACCTCTCATATACAAGAGAAGTCTTACAAAATTGTCACTAAATATGAAGATTTAAACTGCAATTTATATGTAATAGGTATAGTCCTTATAAAATATGTCGAGCTTATCTAGTTTAACTACACATCCACGTTGACCGTAATTGTGCGCAGTGCGGTGCACGTAGCATGCGCAGGCGCAGTGCATCCTACGTCCTTAGCATAAATACCGCGCGCTGTCAGTCATACGCTTGTCATTACACATTGTACTGAATATTAATATGGTCTCGTTTCTTTGAACGCATGTTTCTGAGACGCCGAACCCTTAGACCTCACGGCGCTACGCAAGATTACTGCTTCCTGCCATACAATTGCTTTTTGTTATACAGCTTATACCTTTGTTGCAAATAAAATATTATAAGTGATATGAATTTTGGTCTCGCGCGTTTAACTGGGTACGAATCCCAAATAAGTTTCATATAGGTGCCTAGTCTCACATAGTTATAATTATTTTTTTTTGTTTTTGTTCTATTGTAAAGCGGTGTTAATATAAACATAAAACTATTTGTACTTATATAAAAAAATAAGAAATATTAAATCAGAAAAGTTTGAGTCTGACCTGCATGATCCTTGAATCTTGAAGTAATTAAAAGAAAATACACTTGTACATATAACGTCGTATAAATATATAAACAGACGCTGAGATACTAAATATATACATACGGCAATGTTTACGCTACACTTTATTTTTGCAATAAAATGCGTCGCGGTTTATTTGCACGGATTATGTACCTATGCAAAACTCGTTTGATTACTGTTAACAAAACTAAAACACAGTATGCATATTTCAACAATGAAAGCCCAGCGAGTGTGAATCTCTGCTTATTAACACATGAATAAATAGTTTGATGGTTGTGACGCGCAATAAGTACAGTTAAAATAAAAGCAATTTATATTTTTTACTAACATTTGGTTATGTTGTGTACTTATTGGTATAATACCATAAAATACTTTTTATTTTGACATTTAGTCTGTTTGTATTAATCTTCAAAACGAATAGTTTTGGACAAGGCAGAAGACTTGAAGATAGAAGAATTTATATAGACAACGTAGGATATTATCTACTGGGAAAATATTTAGGGATTCTACATAATAAAAGATATTTATTTGAAGACCCGCTGGCGGAGCGGCCACGATACTGGTCTGATGCGCAGTAACCCACTGCGCGTCTGACCGGTATGGTGTTTCAGATGTTTGTCTGACCGGGTTCGATTCCCGGTCAGACAAACATTTGAATGATGAATTTATATTTCTGTTCTGGGTCTGGGTGTTTGTGTATTCATCTTCGTGTTTCCATTCAAAATCCCCAAACAAATATTGTTAAGTTTGGGAGGGGCTTGAATTCTCCTATTCTACTCATTTCAATGGCAAGCGGTCGGATGGTTTGACACTCGAGCTATAGAAGCAGGATGGTATGGGATGGAAGGGTATGGGATGGGACATCTGTTTATACCTTATCCCCGTCCCATGATGCGTGCTGGTGCGGCGGCCGAATCTGCGGAGGCTGTGAAGCGGCGCAAATGTGAGACGATGGGGCCGGGGGGCCGGACACTGTTTTATAAAGAATTGTCTTCGTGCCTGATTGACACCTAACCCAAGAGCTTACCTCGGCCAACAAATAAGTTTGGCAACTCAGCGAGGTAATGCTGTCGGTGTCTTGGGTACATTTCCACGGCGCAGCGATTTGGCTCGTTTATTATATTTATAGTTTTTAATTTCAATATATTTTGTGCACCTTATGTGTCAAATGTTATTGCTTTAGTAAATAAAAAAAAAAAATGTAAAATTAACAAATATCCAATTAATTTAAATATTATACTAAAATGTATTCCACAGTATATTTAAATTCGATTCAAATTATTGGCGTAGTGTATTACTGTTTTATATTGTCAAACTTTGTGCTCACAACTAAAATCAGAAATATTATACTTATATCGTAACAAAATTTTGGAAACCACTTGCTCTAAATTAAATGTTTACATGACCCGTTTGTACAATACATCATTCAGGTATTACGCCGTTGTTAACAGTAAATTATTTAGCAGTTCTCAAACAGGTTGTCAATCAAAATCACATGCAATCAATCTAAAATTAAACCAACAGTCCAGCACTATCGAAAATTCGAAATCAATCGATGTGTTTGTACTGAACAATAAACAATAAACAAAGCAGCGCACAACACTGTTTAATCTGCAAATAGCAAACATTAATAGCAGACATTCGCGTACACAACGGTTAGTTCATCTTTGTTCATCTACACAAAGATTACATTAAATGGGTGCTCTATTGTCATATTGCGACTGAACTCTATTTCTAGAACTTTACTCCACCTGGATTTTATAAAATGTAAGAATTGTATCTTACGCTAAATTACAAAAAACTTTAAGATAATTTAAGGCCATAGACACCTATGATAGACATTTACAAATTGAACGTTTCTTTCATAAAAATTCTAAGCACGCTTAAAATATTCAGACTATCCCAAACCTAAAATACATTATTCAATGTTTGATAACGTCTGATCCAATTTTCATGATTGGAGCAAAAAACAGATAAAGTTAGGCAGTTGATATAGGCTATTTTATTTCTCTAACTCATTACTGACCCACTCATGGATGTAGCCACAGCTTTATTAGAATCTAAAACGTCGATCGGTGAAAAAACTATCGGATCGGCTAGTGTCTGTAATTTGTCTCAAGTTATGTTAGAGGGACGAGGGTTTTTGGAATAAATAGATGCCTAAATATATCTAAAAGTCACGTTTTTAGGAGGAAATCTGTAATAGGTATATGGAATTTTTATTGAACCAAAACCCCTTCGATGCCGGTAATCGTCGCTGCAAAGAGGACTCCGGGATCTCCAACAAAACGCAAGCGAAGTCCTCTGAGCACGGTGCCCTCATCGGGCTTCACCCAGGTGAGCGATTGGGTCCACCGCACCATCTGGTCTTCACTACTATATGCGACCACACATATACCGCCACCTTCCTGGGATCGCTTAGAATGACGGTTCGAGCCCTCATTCTTGCCGCCCGCAAACCCGGTAGCTCTTTTTAGTCGCCTTGAATTACAGGCGACTAAAAGCAAAATGAAAACTCGTGAAAGGCAAAAACTATGTGAAAAATCAACAGACTATTCACATTAAAGGATGAAGCTATGAACAAGAGCTTCTTATAAATCTCTTATTGACACTGGTACGATCGCGATTTCTGTAATATTGGCTCTCTGAGTGTTCTTTAGACGCCGTCCACCTACTCTTGGGCTCAAGATAGTTTTATAGGTCACACAATCTTAGTGCACGAGCCAACACAAATATTGGAGGTAGAATGAGATTTTGTCATGACTTAGTAGGCAGTAATTACTTTCATGAGTCACTATATGAAGACTTTAGACAAATCAATAAAAGTCGACATAACTTATTATTTATAAAAAGTCATTATTTATTAAAATATAAATCACACAATCTTAGCGCACGAATCCATTCAAATATTGGAGGTAGATTAAGATGTTATCAAATCTTCGTAGGCAGTATCTAATTACTTTTATTACTCATTATATGAAGATCAAATAACTTTACTGAGTTAGGGTTTTTATATGTAAATGTAGAGAGCAATTGCTTAAGTAAGCTCGACTAAACATAAATGTATCTTTAGAAGTATATTTTCAATTTCTTAAAACCTAACTTAATGTTGGAAAAGTTTACCAACAGCATATTTTTGTATAATAACGACTTATTGTTAAATATTTTTCGGTGCAGACTAACAAGAAATTCCTTTTAAGGGAACATAAAAATATTTCAGCTTATCAAAAGCCTTCAAAACGGATCCAGTGTTCTCAATAAAGTTCTTAATTTCCTGCTTTGTTTTATGCGTTTTTGTTGGGGCTTGTAATAACTGAACACAAAACCTCGTAAAATTTGTGAACTTTCCTATATAAATGACGTGGAACGCAGTATTTGGGGTCTAATATACATGGGCGATGACCATGTATATTAGATCCAAACTGTAAGCTATTATGGAAATAATCAATCTCCAAAGGACACATTTCTGCGTATATAAGAATTAAAACCAGTGCAGTTCGACCTGAACCGACTTGACCCGAACCAGTGTAGTGTAGGCGGGGAGTACCCACACCTGTTTTTAGCAAGAAGCGTTTCTGGCGTGTCAGTCGAAGCATGTGGTTGCCGGCTCACTTTTATATGAGATGGCCATCTCAGTCCTCGGGAGTAGCAACGTATCTCTGATCGACTTCAGATAGAAACGCTGTTCCACATGAAGTTGCTTATAAATGTCAATGGGCCACAGTAACAACTTACCCTCAGGTGGATTACAGGCTTGGTTGCTAATTCAATCTGATAAAAAAATCTATAAGAGTATTAGTTCATGTCTTCCCATCTATGTCGCTACTTTTATCTGCTAAATTTAGAGGGTATGTTAATTTTACATTATCCTTTTCATTCACTATTTTTAAAGAGAAAATTACTTTAAACTTATGATCTTATTTTGCGAGGTTTTGTCATGGTTCGTATTCCTAATAAACGACCACAAAAACTAGCGGGATTCTGAGAAGGTATTTGAACAATCATCCTGCGGTCTAGAGTATGATATATCGACCACATTGCGGTAAACTAGAGCGCTTCACATATACTTTTAAATCGCCCCCACGTGTAATATAACGCGTATATCATCTCGTATGAACTGGGTAATATATGTACTCATAAACTCAGGAATATTTCTTTCAGGTGTTTTAATATTTTTGTTCTTATTTTTTACTTTATTCTACGGCACGATATTTATGTGCTCATAAATTTGATAATGTGATCTTCAAATAGTATTCGAGTACTTATATTGATATTTAGATGTTACTTCATTTTAATATTCGCTAAAAGGTGGGCACGTCTGGCATATGTAAAAAATATTTGATTGATGAATAAAATATTATATTCCTCACAATAAGGAGGAAAGTAATAAAATACTTTGCAAGGATTGTCAGGAGGTATATTGCTTCGGTAAATTAAGACGTGTTGGTTAATGTAGTCTGCTTGATATTAACTTGTGAATAGTTTGCGTGCAATACAATACAAAAGAAACCTAACGCGTAATTTGCATTTTGTGGAAAATATAATTCTGTTCGAATTTTGGAGTCTATTAAAGGGTTAAGGCACTTTTGTGTACAAAATCATTACTTTAAAATTCGCTAGACGACTGATTTACGATATTAGAAAATACAAGTATTCAACTCAATTTGGCGAAATTTTAAATGAGATATGTTAAAAAACGTATTACTTAATGTACCGTGAGATTTCAGAGAAGTTCGTTTCGTGAAAACAAGATAGGAATATTATGAAGTACCAATCCATCTTCAAAGGAAAGATACATGTGAGGTATTATTATAGATACGCGACGAACGAAGCCTCTCGTTATTGTCGAAAGGGTTTAACGAGGTCCACAAAACGCGTTCAGGTTTCTAACAAAGGTCTACATTCGTTTTGATGTTGATATATACGAAACATATACAAGCACATAATATATTTCATGAATTAATAGTATATAGTAAATTATTTATTTCTTTGCCACTGGACAAAAGTTTAGGTTTTAGACACTAACCATTGGAGGTACATGAAAGGACCTTCCGGATATGAAATTAAATGTTAACCCCGTATATGCTATTAAAATATTGCTTGCTATTTTAATTTGCGTACTATTTTAGCGTTCTTTGTTTTATTTAAATGGGTATATGACAATTATAAATCAAAAAGTGTAGTGACATCACTATAATAGTCGCCATCTTTAAATAGCGAAATCAAAAGTAGCCTCTAGACTGACCAGTTAAATAAGCTACATCCATGCAAAATTTTTGGTCGGTGATGTTTTAAATATCCATAATTGTTTGACCATAATGTTAATATGTATGAAACGCATAAATATATAACAAAAATTTACGTGACAATATAAAGGATTCGTTACAAATTTTGAACAGCCTAATTTGTGGCTTAATTACATAACTTCATAGCAACCGGCATCCGTAAAACCACTTACCAGAATCTCTTGAAGTTGTACGAATGGACGGCTCTTTGTAAGTATTTCATAAAAATGCCTTCAAAAGAGTTACTTTTGGCAATTAATTATAGTTACTAGCCGTTCTGTTAATTGTACAACTGAAACTGAATTGGCCGGAGGCTTTGTAATTAACTTACAATTTTCAGCTCCCTGTTTCACGTTTAATTTTTTCCATTGCTTTAAACGAAAGTTCTTGTGTTGATTTAAATTTAAAAAAAAAAATACGACACGTAAAAGCAATGAAGGGCCCTCTCGAAATGTGTTTCTTACTGAAATAAGAGATAAAGAAGTTTATTAATTATTAATTAACAATTGTAAGGATTACTATTGCTAACTGTACGCGATTAAATCTTCATTGTTCAACCTTGTAATTATTATACAATAATTAAAAGGAACAATTAACTAAGTGTAATAAAATTTACAAATGCTTCAATTGTACAACACTAGAAGTGACGTGGACGAGATTAGTAATATTAGAGTCGTCACAAAATCGACAAGTTAAAATGCATATAAAAAGAAACAAAAAATAAGTATATTTGACTATTAAGGGACCTTCATAGTTACGTACTACATTTTAATATTTAAACGCGGCAGTTAACGACCCGTATGGCATAGCGGTCACCATACAAGTCTGAAGTTCCGGGTTCAATGGTTGGCCAGACCTATATCTGAATGCCGAATATAGACTTCAGGTCTGAGTCGTGTGTTTGTGTATTCATCTATGTGTGTGTATACAGATAAAACCCAAGTATTGCAAGTGAACGTAGAAGGATTTACCATGTTACGAAAAATGTATTTTATTGTTTGTTTTATTGTTTATTTTATTGTTTTTTACAAATAAAGTGGTTGAAAGAAAATATTACAGATGCAAGAGTGTAATATTTGTAAATCCTACAAACCCGTGTGACAAAATGTAATGTACCAATGTCTACAGCTGTAACATTTCCGCACCATTTTTCATTCCCCATGATTACATCTCTCTATTGAGGCGCAGGTGTTGACTCGTAATCGTAATGGATCTGCCCGCTTTACGAGGCTCGTCCGTTTTGATATAGCTGTAATAAATTTTGCGACATTCGATTATCGTGAAATCGTCCGAAATATTATATTTTACCACACGGTTATACTTAAGTTACGTTACTCGATAAGGGGCTACTGTTCTCAATTGGAAATTGGAAAATCAATTGGAAAGAACCGAAAGAAATGTTAAAGAGTAGAAATATATTTGTAGGTGGTCAAAGCCCTTTGTGCTCAAGAGGCACTACTGCAACACCTATTTCTGTCTTAAACAGTGTTAAGTGCTACTGAGTTCTAGTCTGAAGGACGTTGTGAGATGACATACTTATCCGAGGCGTTACAACTTAATGGTTGAAGGTAGCAACGCATCTGTGGCTTACCTTAAATAAAACTCTGACCATATCTAGCGTTTGCTACAGATGTCCATGACTATACAATCAGGTGGACTGCATTCTCGTTTGTCTTTCTTTGTTATAATAAAAAAGTAATTAACAATGCGCTTTTTCAACTACAGACTGACTTGACTTTTAATTTGTGTTATTCGTAAACTAATATGTTTTGCGTGCCATATCTGGTCGCAACACTTATGTTTAATTACTCTGGACGAAACTATGGGAGGTCTAGAACATACTACTCAATAATTTGTGTAATACATAATATTATCATATACTTCTAACTGACGTTTAACATCTGGTTACAGTTCCAGAGCTAAGTTCGATCTCTTGAAAAAGTTGTAGTTCAATCAGTGTAATACAACGAATATCATTAGGTCATGTGATACTCCTTTGAAAAACGTACGGAAAATTATTAGTCACAGATATTCTCAGCGATAATTTCCTCATAATAAATCTATGCTATCTATACTTATATATACTTATATATATATATATATATATTTTGTTTTCCTTAAAATTAACACCTGCCGCAAATTTTCCAGCC
>DWLI01002120.1:0-13794 GCA_018249915.1 Cecropterus dorantes dorantes
AATAGTAATTATTAATATGATGTTTATAAGTGTGTATATATAAGTGTGTATATTTAGAATTTTACAGACGTAACAAATGTAATAAAAAGATCTGTCTAATATCCCAAAGATATTGATATGGGTATCTGGTACATCACTACAAATAAGGATGCCCAACATTGCTCAAAATCAGGGTTTCCCAACCTTTATTTCGAAGTGCAGCCCGAGCCAAAAATAATATTTTCATGGCCCCCTTAGCTGTTTATTTTCCTGAAATCAAAATTCTTCCTGGTATCGTTACATACCCGTTTTAAACTTAAAAAATAAGGTCACATCCTCCCACTTCCCGATTTTAACTCACCCCTAATTTATTGTTCCTGTTAGTTTTATTATATTATCTTTGGTTCATAGGTTTTAGTTTAGTTCATGGGGTTTAGGTTAGTACATATTATGTACGCCCCCCCTAACATTTCTCTATGCCCCCCTAGGGGGGCGTGCCTCCTGATTGAGAAGTCCTGCTATAAATCAAACAAATGGAAAAACAATTTATAGTACACAAGATTGGAGTAACATAAGAAAACATCAAATTATTTTTATAATAATATTGTTAAAAGACATAATAGATGTATTAGTAGTAATCATAAACAGAACTTCCTTCTTTTTTGAGGTGGTTATATTCCATCCTATATTATAATCTTTAGTGATGACTACTGGACCTAAGTCAAAATGCCGACAATAAGAACATAGGATGTCTATAGTCCTCTTCCTGACTTGGTGCACAGATGATTATTTTAATAGTCACACATATTAATAATTTATTGTTGGTTACAAATTTGTTTACTAAATACTTGCAAATTGTATCAGCGAATAGATTAGATAAACTTTGATTTCATTGTGATAACTATTACATTTTGCTTTGAAATTTATTTATACTGCTTTTTCACAGTAAGCATTAGTATGATGATTACCTTAATTATTACGTTCTCAGAGATAACCTTCAGTGCTTGACATTGGAAGGTTAATAGGTTTCATATTACTACTGAATTTTTATAGATACATGTTTGGTATTTCATATGATAAATTTTGTTATATATCTTTATCATAACTAACAGTTACAGAATTAGTCAAGTATATATATCCACTCCAAGATCATTTATAAATAAAGATGATACTAGTAATATACTAACATGTCCAATATTAATATTATGCAAATCAATATAGTGCATAATTTTTGCAATATATCAATATGTTTTATCTCCTATAAACAGTCATGAAACATTTCCCATAAATGGGTAAGGTCCAGGGTATACTGAAATCACAATTCTTTAAAGTCTAATGTAACAATGACATAGTCGGGTAAAAATAAATTCTCAGACTTTTCGTTATATGAGTACTGTGGAATTAGGAAATGAGCATGATGTTGATGATAGAGTCCATCTGATTGTATGTGAACACTGCTGCCCATGGACACCTGGGATTAACCCTAGATTTATTCTGATCTTGAATTGTATCTGAGGTTCACCATTAATGCTACTCTAGACTCTTCAGAGGACGTATAAGTATGTCTTCCTTACCCTTCATAATAGAATACACTGACATTTAATACTGGTATTATTAGGCACAAAAAGATATGGTGGAGGTTTTGGCCGATTATTATGTTTTAAACTTACTCATAGACTATGTTATCACCTAGTATTTTATAGTGACTAACTGATGCCATTACTGTTCACATATTAGAAATCTGTTGTAAACATAAATATATACTTTTGTTGGTTTCAGGGTCGTTTACACTCAATGCCCTCTCTGGTAAGATCATGTTCCGTGATATTGTCTACATAAACTACGACTACACACTCCGCATACAAGATGGATACTTGATATTTAGATGGTGGCGCTCTTATGTGCCAAAGGACGTATCAGAAGGTAAATGTTAATAATTATATCATTTGTATGAATATGTAGTTTCATATCAATTGCCTATGGCTTTTGTAATTAGTAAGGCTACTATTAAGTTTGATGTTAAATATTAAGTTTTGGAAATGAATTCTTTGCATAGTTGGCAGTGATTCACTTAATTCATTACATTATTACAGATTTATCACACTCGGACACACGCCTATCAATAATGTTAAATGGCTTCGAATTACATTTTTACAACAGATGTGATTTATACAGTGAACTTGAAAAGACATTTGGATTAGAGCCTGTCGTCAAACAACAGAACGATGACGACTCGGCCGACCGCGACAAAGCTATGAACGACGCCAATGAAAAAAGAAGACGAGCTCAAGATACTGTCAGATCTGAAGCTGCGATGGCAAGAACTTGGCGTGATCTCATACCCGTTATTAAAATCGATGTTTGCACTAGTAGAGTCGTGTTCGGCAATCGCCTAGTCCCCACTACGTTGTCAATAAGCGTTGAGGAAGCGCATTTGGTATACAGCACAAAACCCCCTGCATCCAGCTTAGACCACCTAATGCACTTTGTTAAGGCAAAAGCAGAGAACTGTAAAGTTATGTTAGCACCTAGTCCAAATTACACATCAATGGTTGATGAACCTCCGCGATATATGGGCGAAGGATTTGTCATTATGAGCTCGAACTACATCGAAGTTTATTTCTATATGGATGAACCAGGACTGGTACCAGAACAACCTGTGCTTCTCCAACTAGCAAACGGTGATATCGTGGAGTCCGCGCCTCCTATCTGGGGCGTCGACATCAAATGTGGCAAGGGAACAGACTTTAGCTATGGGCCTTGGGCGGACAGGCAGAGGGATCACTTATTCAAATTTTTCTTCCCACCGAATTACAAAAATTTAGAGGTCACTCCACAGCCAAAGCCAGGCGATAGAAGACAGATGCAATCTTTCGACATTAGATTGTCGACACTAAATGAAGCAACGATAGATATACTTTTTACAAAGAACAAAGAAACGAATGCAGTACATATAAACATCGGCGCCGGATCATATTTAGAAGTAACATTACCGTGGATAGTACTACAAGATGGGTATACAACAAAAATCACAGGGCAGTTATTACATCTAGAAGCAACAACGAGCCTCCAGTACAGAAGTTTAGCTGAGAGCGAGACACTCGAGTATACAGTCAAATGTCACTACCCCTTGGTTTGGAATCATCATCAGAGTTGGCAACTATCACTGACAGGATGCAAAGCGACAGCGCATTTTGTGTACACTCATATAGACTTTTTCCAAGATCTTACAAATGACTGGTCTAATAAATCGCGACCCGATATACTACACTTTGTTCCTTACACCTGGAAGATATCAATTCTGCTAAAGGAGTGTGAAGTGGTTACAGTTAGTAATCAGTACAATTGGATAGACTGTAGTTCTACCAATCAAGAAAACAATCACGTTGCGTTTTGTGGCGACTTACTGGATGTGTCTTTTGATCTTCCCTTCATAGATTTCTTGCCGGATGTTATACCATTAAAAATTTGGGTGCAAGGTGAGGCTGTAGACATGAGTCTGTACTTGCCCGAAGTGAACACTTCGAGACTGCTTCTCCTATCAATCGACAAAAACATGAAATTGGTGCCTTGTAGGCTAAAAGCGTCAAAATGGCGGAGGAAATGTGTCAAAAGTCAAGGATGGGTAGATTGCTGGTCAGTCCCGATTGTAGCACTGAGCGTCAGATATAACTATCATCCTATTCCTCCACTAGGGCCCGAACCTCAAGCTGATATTACTACCCCAGAAAAAGAAGAAATACTTCTATCACCTATGAGAATACCAAGAATGCGTAAGCAACCCCAGATCAATTGGGCAATCGACGGAAATAATTTCGATCGAACCACACTGCCTCCGGATAAAGTGAGCGTGGAACTCGAAGTGGGGCCGTCCATTTTATTAGCTTACGGAACTATTATAACAAGCTTTATGAATTTACTGGAAAATATATTTGGCGAGGATCAGTCGTTCACCGATATGCAAAAAGCGCCTAACATGGACACATATTACTGGTCAAGCGAGAACCCGACAAAAATGAATGACAGAAGCAGTGTTAATCAACACACAGATATTTCGATGGACGACTCCAGCGATTCAGGCAAAGATCCGTTTGACCCTCGCCGTTGCAGGCCGCTAGACGTCACTGTGTCAATAATAATACACGATATTCAGGCACATTTAGTAAAAAACTGCAGCGAAAATGAGCCACCCTGTCCAGTCATATTGATTGAGAGATTTGGTTTTGAAATGGACAAAAGTTTTAGGGAGACCAAGCTCCAACTTCTACTTAGTCCGTCTATTTTAATATCGTCTAATAGTACTTCGCGGTCCAGCTCTAACGGAAATACTACTCCTAGTGCTCTGCAACAAGGTCACTTAATGCTTTCCTCCTTTCAGTTACGAGGAAATGGCTTCTTTAGCGACACGAATCGATCAGTCGAAGAAGAGACAGTAGAGTATGCTTGGATGATGGAGTTACAATTGGGACAATTGACAGGGAGGATGACATTACCTCAGTTGTATCAAGTAATTTCATCATTGGAAACATTTTTGTTGCTTATTTGTGACAGTGAAAACGAGTTGGTTCCTCCGAATAACACTAAGCAGTGCCACCATGGCTTGAACAATGTCATGTGCCCGGAAACAGATGTTATTTTGAAATACCGCTGCCCATCTCCAAACGAAATCAAATACCGTATGATACGCGTTGCGGTAGATCTTATAGATATTTATATCGCCGATTCTAATACAACACTTCAGTCCTGGATATCACCGATCAGATTAAGCTTTTGTAATCTGCATGGGTCCGGCTTCGGTACAGGCGTAACAGGACTACTACCAAACTTAAAGTTTGCCCTATATACCCAGACAAACATGCAAACAAACACTCATCATCATTCGAACGGCAGCAACAGCAGCAGTCAAAATAAGCAAACTGATAGCGACAATTGGGTGGGTGTGGGTTCCGTATCCTTGGGACCTGTCTTAATAGAAGCCGCGTCGTCATTGCCCCAGAGTCCAAAAAATCTGCATCTGGTACAACAGAAGTTTCTGAAACTTCATGACGATAAGTTCAAGAGACTTTGGTTTTTATGGCCAAATGAAGGCAAAAATTCTCAGTGTGGTTGTACTGGAGGGTGTGCGTTTTTCGGCTCCAATAGAAACGGGCCAAACTTCTTGAAGCCCAGTCCCTCCGATTTGCACGAGGGCATAAACATAGCCATGTTCAATATTATTGAAACATCACCGGGTGAATATGGCTATGGGCAAAGTTTATTACACCCGGGCAACCTCGTTTTCCATACACCACCATACAACAGTCTTAATGTATGCTTGCAACCTACTAACGTGTCAACCCTGATACCATCCCCATTGCCACAAAATCTAAATAAATCGCCACAAACTGCAGAAAGGCGGAGTTTAACGAGGAGATTCTCATACACAAGTGCTAGCAAAGGCAGTAACAACGTTCTTGTCTCGAGTACCAAAAGCGACGTACCTTACGCTCGATTAGTGGACTCCTCTGTCCCGCTAGGAACTTCGAAAATTGACAGTGACTCAAAACTCAACAAAACAATTTTGAATGTACCACAGATGGAAAGTAGTGTATCGGATTCTAAACTTGCGTTGAGTTGCGGTGCTAAAGATAACGCTAACCTCACATCGAAAAAGCCTCTTACATCTGAGACAGATGCATTCGCTGTTCCAAAAGTGCCTGCTCGCACCGTAGCCGTTTCCGAATCTCACTACTCTCTTAATTCTCAGGCGCCTCACGATGAAGCCCTCAACCAAGAAGTTCAGAGAACCATGTCCATCACAAGCGAGAATCACTCGGAAGCTTTCTTTTCGGCAGATGAGGACATGTTTCCCAGTCGGTCGTCTAGCTTAAAGCATTCCTTTGGCAGCCGTCATAGCAATCCAAAAGAAAAAAGTTCTTTCGGCATAAACGATATAACTAATGAAAAATGGACATCATCTATTCCTCGGTCTGAAGCCGTCGACGGACCGGACACAATAAGCAATTTGAGCACTGGCGTCCAGCCCGATTCGGAAAGTGGATCAGTGTCTTCTACTTCATTTATTTCAGCAATCTCCTCTCAAGAAGACATGACTTTAGTCAATCTACACATGCAAACCAATAAACC
Organism: Cecropterus dorantes dorantes; assembly: GCA_018249915.1. Lineage (NCBI taxonomy): Eukaryota > Metazoa > Arthropoda > Insecta > Lepidoptera > Hesperiidae > Cecropterus > Cecropterus dorantes. Next base: position 6,106 of record DWLI01002120.1, read on the forward strand.
TATTGTAGACTCGCCCTTGCTTATGTCAAGTTACATCAACAATTTGCCTCAGTATAAATGTGGCAATTGGTCGACTTGCTCTTTGCCTACCGGTGGCGATGTTTTTACGCTGCCTTTGTTTAAAAGGGCCGAAGATGGTTCCTTGGTTTATATTGGTCAGAAATATCTCCCCTGTTTTGACGCTCAAGGAAAAGTGCACATCTTGAAACTAATCCCAAAGAAGGACAACCATGGTAGTCAAAATCAACATGGCCCATTTACAAATTTAACACCACACTTCAATTCACAAATAAAGGCTCATCCATACTCTCAAGGCTGGTGGGACTTGCCACAAAGCATGCAGGACAACCAGGAAAATACCACGGATAAAAGCACAACTTCAACAGCCACAACCACAAGTGATAGTAAAAGTGGTCTGTTCGTGAAACTGCGCGGGGAAGTTGACGTGATGTTAACGCCATTAGTTTTGGAAAGTACTCAGAAGTTTGTTGAGTCCCTAACACCTGTCCTGGCGAACATTCATCCCATAACAGTAATAAATCATTTGCGTCTGCTCTGCATCTCTTCAGTAAAGACCTCGAATGTTTTAAAGCAGAAACAGTACGTTTTGAACTGGCTCCCACAGATGCAAGCTCGGAACGAGTCTAGCATACTACTAGAAAAGGACGACAAATGTAAACTAGCTACAATTCCTCAATCAAATGTGTACGAGGAGACAATTTGTGATCAACTTCAGGCCACATTGACAGTACCAAAAGTGAATATTATTTTCATTCAATCATCTGTGGTCGAGGATATGATATCGTTCTCGGCATTGGACAATATACAAGATTTGACTTGCGTGTCACTCTTTGGAGTGTCCATAGAAAATGTGGTAGCTAAATATGTAAGTTCCAAAAAGACTCTGGAGTCAGTGCAACTGTACTATCGGCCCACAATGAGGGCTTTAGGAAGCAAGAAATCATTGGGGATCATGAAGGGGCCTCGGGCATTAATATCGGCCCAATCTTCTGGTGGGTCTGGACGCAAACGAGGCCCAGAGAAAGGCGAACCCGTATACATAGAAACCTCTCAACAACAGTGTGAAGACACGACCATCACACTGAATATTGGTATGTTCGATTTATGTAATGCTATTTAATAGTATTTTTATTATAAAGACGGTATTTTTAACAATTACTTTTAATATAGGAAAAGTCCACGGACAACTTCGACGCATCAGGAACGAATCTTCGCAGCTGAAGGACGCGACCATCACAGGCATTCCTTGCCAACATTCTAAGGTCTCGTTCAAGTTCACTAGAGCAGATTCTTGCACAAAGGGATGCGAATCAATGGTAATTACTAATTTTAATGTCGAAATATTTGATACATATTTCGTAGTAGTTATAGAAACTATATTATAAATCTTTTTACAGTGTTGTCAAAATGGTTCTGCAGAGAGCCAAAAGGAGAATTCCATTGGCTACATCATGTTTGAATGCGGTTTAGAAGGAGTATCTATCAAAGTGTCCCAACATTCCTTGTCCCACAAACCTAATGAAGAAAAGAAACCCGTGAGGACAGACAGCGAGAGCTGCAGGGAATCGGTGAAATCTGCTGAGGAACTCAAACCGGATAAGGAGAAAACAAAGAGTTACCGTACATCTGGCATTGAAGACTTGTTCAGAAAGAGAGAATCCAACTCGAAACCTAGCACTCCTAACTTAGGTACTTCCCAGCCTCCACCGGTTCCGCCCCCTCCAGAACCCTCCACCCCAGGGCCGGATGAGCCCTCTAACGATAGCACTACAACGATGGTTCCAGCCAAAGATAATGGCAACATGTCATCTTGCGCGATAGACTTGAAGGTGGTGTGGTTCAACTTCGCAGCGCCTCCGCGAACGCCGATTACGAAGAAAATAGATTACACAAGGTAATGTGTTTTTTTTTTTTTCAATAAACCATTTAAATGTGTTAAACGATTTTTATTTAATAAATTTTGTACGTTCTGCTTTTAGATTGGACTGGAACTTGTTGAGCACAGCTTCCCCAGCGATCAACGCGTGGATGAACCCGTGCAACAGACTGGGTATCCGCGTAGTAGCCCTCTACCGTGCGCGTGCTCGCCGTCTCGCTGCCACCGCTGCCAGCCTCATGGCTTCTGCGCTTGACAGAGCTCCTCATCATACATTACCCAAAGTATGTATCGAGTCTCTAAAACTCAATATAGATTATTGTGGGGATTCAGAATTATAATTGTGTTACATATAATATTGTCTTAACGTGTGATACTTTATGCATTTACAAGTGAACCGTTTGCTCTATGGATGGCTTAGTTTTAAAGGTGGTAGAATTATTTGTGGGTCATGTGCAGCATCTTTCACTTCACCAATTTCTTACTATTGTAATAAAATTGTGTAAAGGTGTGTCCTAGTTTGTAGGGGATAATGTCATTACATCACTTGTGACAAACCACACACAGCAAATGGTAAACAAACATGAGTAAAAGGCATGAACCACATTCTCACGAGCAACTCCTAAGCGGTGTCTGTGGGTGACCTTATCCATTTATGATGAGATTGCTGCGAGCTTGTACTGTTTCCATCAATTACAAGTGTTAAACATGTATTGCAGAGTCGCTACGGGCGGCACACGCCGATGGCGAAGCAGCTGCGCGAGGAGCCGTCGCTGCAGCTGTGCGCCGTGCTGCTGCGGTACGCGCTGCAGGCCGACGCCGCCGCCGTGCAGGCCGACCTCGCCGAGCGCCATCTGCCCAGCCTCTCCACACTCAGACAGGTAACCTGTTGACTAGTTTCTTGTATTATTGTGTAGAGAAATTGTAGTATTGATGACGGCATATATCGGGAAAGTTGTAGAAATTACTTAGGAGAAATATCCCCAGTGTCTATCATTGGAACAATATTGTTGTTGCCAAGATAATGCCGGAGAGTCTTCTACACAGTTGCAATAACCAAACTCATTTAATGCATTATTTGCATAAGTCATTTTATGTCAAAATGTTATCTCATATTTTAAGATTATAAAATTAATTATTTATTTATAATTAGTATATGTATTTAATTCAAACAGGTTGCAAGACAACGATTATTTATTAAAGAAAAAATATATACTGCTACGTTTACATTTTTAACATTTTACCTAAATAGAAATATTGTTTACTAGGGTGTAATAGTGCTGAGTCGGCAGTGGAAGAACATCCTGTACACGCCTCTGCTATTGGAACACAACTACAAGAGCAAGGTCATGAAGCCACTCAACGTCACATTCGCGCTGCCCGATCTGCTTGAGGTTAGATTTCTTTTTAATTAATATAAACCTAATCTTAGGTAGCCTGATAGTAAATCAAATATATCATTAGTCAATTGATGATACATAAATATCTATCTATATCTGGTCGCGTGTGTTCTTGCCTTTAAGGAATAAACAAGAATGCCCTAATGCTGATATTTGTAAGTGGCGTTCAAGCTGATATGATAAACCTACATTGTAATACCTATTTATCCACGTTTCACTACTTTCAATGAGACCACTTTTTCTCCTCTTTTATTTTATTTTTCTCTATTATGTTTATCGTAAACGTATATTATGAACTTTTATACTTGTTTTCAATTCGATATTTTTTTATCTACTCTAGGATTCAGTAGAAGGCTGGCAAGAGTATCAATTGGACAACGAAGTATTGGATGAGAATTGTTTATTATTGAATATGGATACGGATAAACTATCTATTCCAGGTACGTAAATAATAAATAATATTACAATAATTGTACTATTACAAGAATATTAACAAAAATTATTTGTTTTCTCTGCAAGGCTCTGCTTATAACCTAACGGCTGTATTGCAGACATACTCTGATTCACTCACAGCTTGACAGATTGATTGGTTGATACCTACTCACTTGCAAAATTTTTGATTGGCTTTCACCGCGCCTAGTGTAAAGGCAGCTAAATTTGTTACGTAAAAGTGATTTAACATGAAACCTTTATATGTATAACAGTTAAACTGTTTTTATTACTTTTCTATACTGTATATTTTACATTGTATTGTCAGAGGGTACTTATCTGCAAGTCATTTGAAGTGTCATTGTTTGAAGCGTTAGTGTTGTTATACATCTTTACATTTATGTAAATGTGATCGTATGTAGTTACGTGGTGATATTGTTTGAATTACGTAAACAAACACCAGATAAATATAGACACTTTAGTGATGATGACTAGTCGAACTTTCCAATACAAAATATTATTTGATATATAACATACAAAAACCTCGTTTTAGTATCGACATCTCAAAATGCTATCGTTCTCCATTTAGTAATGTAGATAGCTGCTCAGAAGTCATCTATACATATAATAATTTTGAATAAAGTCACTTAGTTTCGTTTGGAATCGCTCGAATTCAAGTAGAGTAAATACTAACATTAATATTTATCATACATAAGCAGAAGATACATTATTCTTAGCCTAACTAAGATGGTCAGGTTAATAGGATAATCTAAATATTTCCTAAATGGCCATCCTTTCGTACGAGCTTTTATAAACATTTACTCATGGAATACAACCTTTTAACGACTCAAATATTAATGCATATATTACACAAAATTATAGTATTATAAATGTAAGACAAATTACTAACGCTGTAATAACTAAATGACCGCATTATAACAATTAGAAATGAGTTCAGTACACACGGTAATGAGGTTTAAACGAGTAAATGTATGTTCGGTGCAGCGGGCGCGCCGGCCGCCAGCCCGCGCCCACACTCCTTCCCCTCCACGCCGCCCTCCGGTTCGTACGACTCCGTACTATGCCGCTCCGGGACTTGTGTCTTTATTGCGACCCCACTCTACCCACACTTACCGAGTACTGACATTCGTGTTACTGATGACACCAATCGATATGATGAATTCTTTATTGGCATTTGTTTGGTATATATTTGTTGGTATTGGAACTACTATAAGTTGTCTAAAATAATAAGCTCTAATTATAAATTTTAATTCAAGTACATAATATGATTTAATGAACTTATTGATTATTTTCGCTAAAATAAAGATACAAGCTCCTACAGCGAGAGCACGCAAGGTGCAAGACAGCACTTGAATGTGTAACCGGCTGTTGGTGTGAAATATTGTTTGTGTGCTAATGTCGTTTGATGTTTGACGCTTAAAGTTGAATTTGGATCTTGGTTGTCGCTACATGAGTTATGCCTTATTGCACATCGCAAGAAATATGGAGTTCTGTTTCACAATTTTCATGTAATTTTGATATTTATTTTCACTTCATGACCTATTAACTTTATGTTCTACATTAAAAATTTCACTCCCATTTTCATAATGCAAATATTGAAATCATCGCTTTATTGTTTTGTGACATCTACATACTACAGATAGAACTACATACTACAGAAATCTATAGACAACACAATAATATCTATATATATATTTTTAAATATTATATCATTTAATAGTATCATAGAAACTTGGCCTATTATATTATAATAAATATGAAGCTGCTTTATTTATGTACATACTTATTTGTTTATTAACATTTATTACAGTTGAGCTAATTTTTTTTTCTCAGTATATTATTTATTGCACTGAACAGTAGGCTTTGAGTAGATTTCTTAATAGCTGTGTTGATTTCTTATTTTTTATATAGTATATCACTAGTAGTTTATCTGGCATGGTGCACTGATGCTCTTCGGTTGTAAAGCGAATTAAATGTGTAATGTTATTATTTTTTATTTATATATTTCATTTAGTGTACCAATTTTAATTGTAAAGCAACATATGAACTGACTTCAATTCCATAAGACTTTTAAAAAATATATTGTAATATTCATAATTATTATGGTACTCAGGATATATCAAAAAATAACGCACTTGCGCGTTCGTTTAGGCACTTTTCGCACGAACGTTCACATTTAATTTTCATCGTTTTAATAATCTTAAAATTTGAATGACTTATTAATTTGTTTTTATGTTCATTATTCCAAAAGTTTTCTCAATCACATATATGTAACATGGCACTTTCGTTCATCATATCTGTGTCACCAGTAGTTAGTATTTGAAAGACATAACCTAGTACCATAGTAAGCTAACCGAGAGAGTGGTAATGTGTGGGGCAGTGCGCGGCGCGCAGAGCAGCCGCGCCAGCCTGGTGTTCCCGTCGCTGCCCTTCTCCACCAGGAAGACCTTCCAGGACGACGCCATTGCCAGTGAGTGGACCTTCATTACATTATACCGTTACTTTTTCCTTTCGTGTATGCATTCCGAAGAACTTGAAAAAAATTACGATACCAATTATCGTCATTTCTACTTGGTGGACTAACAATTTTTATTCTCATTCTGAGAGGGGATTTAATTTACGCCATGGGGGTCCAGCAGTGGGACAAAAATATACACTAATGATCGTAGTCATAATAACTTGAATTTTCGGCCATTTGACTTAATATTACCGCGATAAATTTGCAACTTTCAAATAAATAGTTACGTACAAAGTCTAAAGTAATAAAGTAATATATCATTTAAAATATATATCATATTTTTGCGTATTTAGATTATGGCACCTTGAAAGAAGATTTACCAACTGTGGGGTCGAATCCATCGCTATACTCTCAGGGGAGCGTCGACAACATTCCCAGCGATCGCGCTCGGGAAGACCTCTATCAGTGGATGGCTAAACAGGAACCTATTAAGGTGGTAAGTAAAAGATAAGCATATATTAAGTATTTGTTATGGTAAATCGGACAACAATATCATCAAAATGAATGTTGCGTTTTATCATGTTCATCTATTTCCCCACAGGAGCCAAAGAGCAAGAAACCTATAATCCCGGCGTCGAAGATGAACCCGCGAGCTATGGCTGCGTCGCTGCCGGCCTGCAGCCTGTACCCGCTGCAGGGCTCCCTCATGCTGCTGGACGCGCACCTGGTGTTCCAGCCGCTGCTGGCCGCGCTCGGCGTGTCGCCGCACCAGGTGCCGCACAGTGAGTACCGCCCGTCCCGCCGCAGGCCGCTCATGCTGAGTTTGTAGGAGCCGTCAAAATATACTGGAAATAGATGGGCGAACTTGGAACGAAGTCAAATCATTAAGAGGTCTACAGTATATTTTATTTTATTTCATAGTATTCCTAACACGGTGTCATTATTGCAGGCGAGTCGAAGAAGGCGGCAGGCGGCAGCTCCGGCGGCGAAGGCGGAGCGCCCGCATTGGAGTCGCTGGGGTCCAAGTTGTCACTGCTGGCCTGGGTCGACCAGTTCCGTATCGACATCGTGGTCAGCGAGCTGCAAGGACGCGACCGTCGTCACCACCACCATAAAGGAAAAGGTACTCCAGTTTTATTATTTAATCTATAACTTTAGCTTAATATGAAATATTTTTAATACTAATTTCCATTGACTATTAAAAATATTCCTATTAAAAAAAAAACTTAGCTTGTTCTGCCTCATTCAACTTTTTGTGCCAAAGATATGTATTTATAAAATCTTCTTATGCTTATGCCCCCCTTTTTTAGTGACACAATTTATCGACATGATGACATATGTCCAAATGGGACTATTATTTTAACGATGCTTGTTTAATTATTAAAAAATATCGTTTATAGCAGGGAATCCGCCTCACGCCGACATCCCTTCGGAGACGCCAGCATTCTTGTGCGAAAAGGTCTCTATTGATGTAGACCTGAAGA
>DWLI01002121.1:0-13791 GCA_018249915.1 Cecropterus dorantes dorantes
AATTCAGCTACTCAAAACTTGAGTTTAATTTTATTAAGTTAAGTGCTTAACAAATTAATTTTCAAATATGTACTTTGACGGTGAAGAAAAACATGGTGAGAAAACCGCCGTGCATGAATGGTCTTTAAAAATAATTGGAAAGTTCCCTAGCTACAAATCCATTATTTTTAGTATTTGCTATTAGAAAAGTATCTGTTATGGTTAAATTTATTTGAATTTGAAAAATTACAGGTTTCATTTAAACGGACTTGCCTTATTTTTATCCTGAATTTTAGTGTTTGTTATAATATTTGCCACAATAAATACACGTTCTATAAAATAATCAAGTTACTATCTTATGGGGATAGAGTTCTGTAACAGACAGACGGACAGTGGTTTAGTACCTTATAGGGTTCTGTTTTTGTCTTTTTCGTACAGAGCCGCAAAAAGTTTTCAAATTCATAAGTTTTTCAAATATCCTATTGTGCCTGATAATGAGGCAGCGAGATATGTTAAAATATCTAAATTAACGCTCTTAAATAAGATTGAGAAATATCCATCATATTTGAATGAGGGTAGTAATTTTAAAACATGACTTGCGCACTTTACGCGTGTATCAGAACAATTAGTAGCACTGAAATTTGCCCGCGGTTTTACAGTAACGGGTAGAATGTTCGCCATCAGCATTTGATTACAGCATTAGCTCCAGCGTCTGATGTATAATCTGCGTTGCGGCGCGCGCGCACGTTTCTCGTGCCGCGCCGCGCCGTGACGCGCGCGCTATCTCGCGGATTACCAGGGCTGTTCAGATACACACTATTCATCATCTTTTATATTTATTTATAAGCTCTACATTCATACCAGCTTATATTACATCCCATCATAATAATCCATTGCTACATAATTATGAAAAAAACCCTAGGAACATAAAGAAAGGTTCAATCGTATTATTTGGTGTCATTTAGCATACGATATATAATTATTACTTACATGTAATATGAAGTCGTCATAATGGCACCGTCAGTAGACTGAAGTAAGAGTAATTAGTAATTAGTGTTCCATTACTAGTTTGAATACATTATAATGTAATTAAGGAGTTAAACTACATCGGTATAAAATACATGTTTGATGGCAGTATTAGGCATAGTGAAACATAAGCGATTATACTCATTACATGATTGACAACAAAGATAAAAAAAATGTTGTTCATACATTTGCATCTGGCCAGCGCGCACCCCGCGCGCCGTGGTGGACGAAGAATTATTATTATTGACAGATGTCACTCATTATTAAACATTATTTCTTATACCATTAATTTCTTTATTATTAACTTGCATTTGCATTATTATGTATTACTACCGATTCAAATTAAACTTTAAATGTTATTATTAGTTGTGTGTATTATTGCACAAATAAATGTAATAATTAATATTCTATTGAAACCAGTACACACCCCTATTTTCGGGTATTTAAGTGACAGAGTGTACGTTGTATTTATTACTCGGAGTACGTGAGGTATTCCATTTCGCTCCAGCGTGGAGTCCTCGCGTGTGTGCTCGCGCTGCACACAAACAATGCCCACACTAGCCACAGCAGGGTTGCCATCTGCACTGTTATTTAATCTAACGCACTACATTTTATCAAGTATACTAAGATTTATAAAAGATATTATTTCCAAAATAAAATGTCGCGACTACATAAGAATCCCTCACCAAAATCGCATTATGGGTCTTACCTTTGTATTGAGTTAATACAAAGGTATGACCCATAAAGCAATACTAGTTTTAATTGGAACAGATGTTGGAAAAAAGACGTTAGAAAATTCGAAATATTACTTTTTATAGACTCGCCCAAAATATATAATAATCAATATTGTGTCCTAGTTTCTCCTGCATTGTACATTTTTTTTTGACAAAAATACTATTTAACATTAAAATTATAAAAAGGTGACAACCCTAAGAAACACACTGCACTCGGAGATTAGATTGTTTCATAACCGGATCAGCGCATATGCAGTTACATATCGCGCCGCAAACACGTTCTGTTTGCTGAATAAATGTGTGTTGCTAAAATAATGGCGTAACGTTTGTTCAGGACAATTACTTGGGCGGCTCTTTGAGACAACACGACCTACCGCAACTTCCTACATTTGCGTTTACACGATTACCTCTGCCTTGTCTGCCTCTCGACACGATTGTACAATGTAATATTTTCAAGTAATATTATGGTATTCATAGATTTTAAATACTTTTTTTTTAATTTTTGGGAAAATGTAATACATTTTTTTTTAAATCTAAATAAAAATATACGTTGTTATAACCTACAGTCATGTCTCTGACAGCAACATCAGTCATTCATTATCATATCATTCAGTATTTATTTGTGAAATTCTAAAATAACATAAAAATAAAATACTTCAATACTTACTAACTAATGTAAAATTATTTTGTACAAAAGCGATTTACTTATCTCAAAAACTGGTGATGTTTAAAACATAAATACTGTGTATAAAAAACTCAGATTTTCGATAGTGGAATTACAACTATAACATTAAGTGAGATTTGAAATGTTTGTAGCTCGCGCTGTCCGCGTCGATAAACAATAATTGATATTGCATCCCATGAACCGTGGATCACGTCTATACGAATGCTTTCTTGCATCTTATATCTTTTCACAACATAATTTATCATGTTTTATGTACCTAGATAAATAATTTTAGTGTAGATGGTAGGCTCCTGTTTTGTGACTTATGGTCACTAATACTCGTATGTATTGATATTGAAAGGATCAAAAACAGATATGTGTATATATTTTTAACAGGCCGAGGAAGCAAATGTGTATGCAGTCCACCAGATGGTAATTGGTGACTATCGCCCATGGACATCAGTAAGCAACTTCATATAGAGCAGAGGTTCAATCTGAAGTCAACTCACGCTAGAAGTAAATGTGGCGGTGGTACCTTCTCGGTTGAAGTACACTGGTTCTACCACCTGGAAAAGTAATCTAAATTTATACCGGGATCTTTTGAACAGAAGAGTACTATGGCTGATGTACATATACCAATATGTAAGGTACATATACAATATACTCTACAACTAGTTCTCAAGAAAATAATGCTCACAAATACATATAGCTGAAGATAAATGATAGGTATCTAACTGTACATCCTATAAATATTTAGTCTCATACTCGTGAAAGTACAAAGAGGCATTCAAAGCTTATTTGTAAGTGGAAGCGTTAACCACGAGCTACGGTTTCTCATCAGCGAATAACAAAACAAAAAGTGTAATGCCGGTTGCACACCAACAGCTAAACCATGTTAATTTAGCTCAGCTCTCATTGCTGAGGTAGCTATTCATACTTGCGTGCAGGTAGCTAGCAATGTAAACTCAGGTATGGGACTTAAATATGTGAAGCTAAGTTTGGCAGCTATGTACACTAATCTAAAAAACTCTCACGTCCAGTATCTCTAGTCTTCCAGTGTGGCAAAATGGTGATAAGTGTAAATAGGGGTATAAAGTTTCACTAAGTTGCTGGTGTGCAGATGAATTATATATAGCTTAAGTTACATATCTATTAGAGATATGCAATCTAGCTATGGATGTGAGTTAAATTATCACCAATAAGATTACTTTATTTTCATTACTTACCACAGGTGGTTAAACAAGTTTATGGGAGTTAGCGAGCTACGGATTGTAATTATATATGCTAGGTCAGGATCTTGTACGCTGTACCTATTGCATTCTAATAGCGTATCTAACTCGCAGGTTCGTAGCTTAGATTCAATCTCGCTTGCCACTTAGCTACCTCGCACATGTCTGGTGAAAACAGCCTTAGCTTATCTTCGGCAAAGCTTTCGGTGTGCAACCGGATGAATGCTACTTGCGAACAGTCGGACGGTGAGAATGTAACCGTACACTTATTAGCGATTCTCACATTTCACTCGTAATTGCGTTGACTCAATTACAAATATCAGATGTTCCGTCGCGTATCCAGAGCGAGATGCTATCTGCGGTAATTAGAGACTGCGATTACAACGTCGCCATGGAAACCGGGCTGCAGGGTAAATAGTTCTTATCGGAGAATTGTTTTACAAGTAGGTACCGACTGGCAGTGTACAATGCTGTAGACAATGGATTTTTGTGTCATACATCCGTTGACTTGTAACTATTCTAAACTCTTCATAACTCTTCATATTCCACCGTAAGTATGAAAGGAAACTAATGAAAAATGATATAATATAAAAAATGTAATTATCGTTTTACCTGATAAACCGCATGCTATCAAATATTGTGCTACCAAATTAATTCGCTAAATGATTGACTACAGTATTAGGAGTAATTTAAAGGATTTAACTTGGTTCGTTCTTCGTTCTCCCGGTGTGATATTTGTGTATAAGTATGATTGACCGCCCTGTAGCTAAACTTTCCGCACGTGACTTTCGACAGGACTCTAATTTTAAGTAAGGTTTATGTCATGGACGTAAGTTATAACTTATTATTTGAACAATTGCAGATTTGTTTGCTGCTTCAGCTTATTAAAATACAAGAATATTAATTTATTTTTATAAAAGTCTCGTTGTAAGAGCCGTACGTACTACTTGTGTAGTTCCTGTAAAGGTTTAGTTCTATCACTATTTATAGCCACTACCGCCAGAACACCGGGGGAATAAAATCTCCAAGAAGTAACCTAACAAGCCCGACGGCAAAATAACTTCGACTTACGCAAGAAAGTCTGAAAGACGGGAAGTTGTTTGAACTTTCGCAAAAGTAATAATTTACTTAGACGTTAGGCAGCCATCTTGCTTTGAATATAAAATGTCAGGTGTACGGAACAAGTAATTAAAGTTGATACGCTCGTCCCGCGCGGAAGTGCATCCATTAAGTTTATTAAAGCTACGAGATCAAAGCTCTGCCCTTATTATTTCTTATTCCATCCAGACTGCCCGCGCCGCCGGAGCTTTGCTTACGACACGTAATATAATATTAAGCTCCGAGTTGCAGGCTCTACGTTGAACTTCAGTCCTTAATTTGTTTCATGTAGGTACATGAAACAAATTAAGGACTGAAGCAAATAAGCATGGACTACAGTAATAGAGGTAGCAAATAAGCATGGACTACATCCGATCTATAATCACCTATGAGTAGAAGTCCCAGTTATATTCATGTATTGCTCTCGAGGAGGAAGGTGGAACGGTTCTGATTAATATCTATGTCTCACTAGCTACATATTCCAAATCAGAATACAAATGCTTTAAACCGCTCGTAACAGAAATAATAGTAGTGCTCTTACTTTGCAATTGATCAAATAAAAATTCTACAACTTTTAAATTTACGTATACTTCCTACAAACATCTTATATTTCCAATACTGTATATTGCAAATCACTAACTTTCTATTCTAACAAAAAAACGTTAACATGTAATTCGAATAACAGTTCCACAGAACGTAAATTACTTCCTGTTACACGGAGCTCTTTGAGATCGATTTAAACGACGCGACAAAAAACTCAGTTCAAAGTGAGTCCATCCCGATTTGAGGCAATTTCCTGCGAAAGGGCCGACAACAAAACAGCGATTCATTGCTCGCCTCCGCCTCGGGGGCCCGCATTAAATAAACTGTAATTTTATATCCACGGCTATTAACAATATTGACTATCCATTGCCGAATCGGCGAAAGGTAAGCTATATTTAACTAACTTAACGTGCAATGTACGGGTGTTATCTGTTTCGTGCATTGTGAACAATGGACGGGTGGCTGCTTGGTTTCGACGGTTTAGATTTAAAGTAGTCCACCGTCTATAAAGAGAAGCGCACACGAAGACTAATTACAAATTTATTTAAATTGGAAATAAAACTTAGAAAATAAATATCCATTCGGTTTTCACTTTAAAGAACTTTATTGTCTAAAGAAATTACATAAATTTCACTTACAAGACATTAATTCACTTACATTAATTTACAATTACAATTTGTTAAATTTTATTTAAATGTAATATTATTTAGAATCTACGCCAGTGCTTCCTTTTAAAATATTTTTGTTTGTTTATGATTTTAATAGTCTTAGGTAAGCAATTATATATTTATTCATGCATTAAACTTTTTGATTCATATTTGGTTCTTGGGAAAGGTAGGTTAATGTTGTTAGCATTTCTGAGTAATAAATGGATGGATTTCGTAGTTTCACAAAATTTATTTTACAATGTATTTCCTTGCATATGATTTTGTGTATTAATATTAAAATGTTGTATTGTTTTAGATTTAATAATTTTGTTTCTGTTTATAGTATTTTAGTAGGTGTAAGGTAATCATAGTGAAATAAGACTTTAATGAGTTTATTTTGGGCTGTTTGAAGTTCTTTAAGATTTGTTGGAGCAGCGTTGCCCCATATTTCAATTAAATAATCAAAATAAGGTTTAGCTAGGGAGTTATAGATATTAAGACGTAACTTAGTCGGAAGACATTTTACAATATTACGTAATGCTCCTGTTAATGATGAGATTTTTTCTTTAACATATTTTATATGAGGTTTCCATGTGAGTTTGCTATCAATTACTAATCCTAGGTATTTTTCATGATGTTTTCGTTGTATAGATTGTTTATTTATAAATAGTTGTATGTTTTCTTCAAGGTTTTTGTTTTTAGCCGAAAGTATTAAGTACGATGTCTTGGATATATTAATTGAAAGAAGATTAGACTGGCACCAATCATAAACTAAATCGAGGTCTGCTTGAGCTTTATGTATAATTTCTTGAACTGACTTTCCAAAATAGAAAATACAGGTGTCATCTGCGTAAAGAGTTAAGTGTCCCTGAAGTTTAGTTTCATGGAGGTTGTTTATATATACTAAAAAGAGCAAGGGACCAAGGATAGAGCCTTGAGGGACGCCGCAATTTATTGTTAGTGGTGGACTTTCAAAATTATCGTTTTTTACTATTTGACGTCGGTTACTTAGATATGACTGAAAAATTTTATAAGCTGATCCTGTTATTCCAATACGTTTCAATTTATTTAGAAGTAAAGGGTGACTTACCGTGTCAAATGCCTTTTTTAAATCTATGAATATTATTAATGATATGTTTTTGGAGTCGATGTTGTTTTTAATTTTTGTAATTAGATCTATTGTGGCTGATAAAGTGCTGCTTTGTGTTCGGAAACCGTATTGTCTTTCAAAAAGGTAATTTGTAGAATTTAAGTATTTAGTTAGTCTGCTATGTATTATTTTTTCAAAAATTTTAGAAATAGTTGGTAATACTGATATAGGGCGGTAGTTTCCTGGGTCTGGGTCTGGGTCTGGGTATATAGCAACCTAACACTCCACGTTGATATTTTATAATACTCTTACGTGTATTTCTGTTGATGGTTAAATAAACAAATAAAACTTACTAACTGCCATACATTCCATTTACTAACGGGTCAGTCTTCTAATTAAGAACCAATTGTTATAACTATTACGCCTCATTCGCTTGAGGCTGTGTCTATTACTCTTGATATGTATGATTGCAGAGAAGCATCCTGAAGACCCGAAACCCCGCCTAGTGGAAGATGTTACCAAGGACGTGGAGAAAGCCAAGGCCTTCGACATTTGGGGGCCAGTCGGTGGCATGGAAGCCGTGAAGCAGGAGCTCACCGAATGTATATTCTGGCCTATAATGGTAAAAAAGTATTAATATTAGTTATGAGGGTTGTAAATCATTTCGTGTCCCAAATATGAACATATCCCAAACGTGTTAGCTTTTAGGAAGTATTGTAAGACCTCTTACCACTTACCGTCTGTGTTCTTAGTGCGAGTTATTACGTTTCCTTAAAAACGATCATCGTATACGTTTTCGGTCATAAATACTAAGTTTACGTTTTCGTTTTCAGCAATATCAATATACATTGCAATAATGGGTTTATGTAAATTTAATTCATAATAGCGCTGCTCCATTATCTGCTTTTGTTTTTGTTTTAGCGCCATTAATGTATTTGTAACCAGTGGAAACTTCACTGATCTTAGTACTATTTTTACTGAATCGTTTAACTGTGTACTATTTAATCGTTTGATTCCCAAATATAAATAAAGTTCTGATCGTTTTAACGAAACATAATAATCCAGTCTTAAGGGCATGCAAGCTTATATATTACTTTAATAATTACGTAAAACGTAACATAAAATAATAAATAGAAAACCATCAGCTTATTGTATTCCTTTTTACGAACATATGTTTATGTGTTCCACCAGTCGTCTACCAAAACGCTTCCAAAGGGAATAAATGTAATATTGACTACTTTTGTTCCAGTACCCCGCGCTATTCCCATCTCAATCCTGTGGCGTGTTACTGTACGGGCCGCCGGGTACAGGCAAGTCTCACATCGGCTCGTGTCTCGCGAGGCTCGCCAACATGAAGCTTCTGGTTGTTAAGGGCCCTGAATTGCTGTCCAAGTACATCGGCCAAAGTGAAAAGGCTGTCCGGGATATATTTGATAAGTAAGGAGGATTTATTTAAGTGTTTTGATCACTTCATAAAAATCTACTGAGCAGGTATATATGTATACTAAAATTTAATCAGTTGTCATAATTATTCGAACAGCTAATGATCAATTTTTTTTTTAATTTTGTAGTATTCACAAGACATTTGTGATCTAGGAAAGTCGCAATAATCTTGAGATGTGAATGTATCAAGTGTTATTTCTTTGTTCACAGAGCAGATATGCAAAGGCCATGCATATTATTCTTCGATGAGTTCGACAGCCTTGCCCCTAAGTAAGTATTATGCAGCATTGCGATGTTGGTTTGCAAATCTGTATAAATAAAATGCGCGGGTCCAGCGCATCTGCAGCGATATATCTGTTGCGCAGCAGATTGCTATTATTGTTAGTATAAAGTTGACGTGTATCATTTGTTGTGAAAAAGAAAAAAAATAGAATTTTTTGCATCGAAGCATATTTTGGTGTAATTTTGATTTTTTATACTCGTCGGCTTTAGGAGGATAGTGCTTTTCGAGCACATGTGTGCCTGTAAGTGTATGTATGTCCATTTCTTTGGAACGTCGTATAATCCAAATTATTATAAAAACAAAAACGCGACTGGATAAAAACAATCAACTGAAACTGTAGGCAAACAATTGTGACTTTATTGAATGCGTGTGCGTGAGAATTTGCATTATTATGCAAATTCTCGTGCTCGAGTCCGTGCAGACCCGTTACCGTGTATCTATGGATGGGTTTTATCAGAAAAAAAAAAATTGCGTTTGCGTGCAGACGCGGGCACGACTCGACGGGCGTGACGGACCGCGTGGTGAACCAGCTGCTGGCGCGGCTGGACGGCGCGGAGGGCGGCGCGCGCGGGCCCGTGCTGGCCGCCACCTCGCGCCCCGACCTGCTCGACCCCGCGCTGCTGCGGCCCGGCCGCCTGCAGCGGCACGTGTACTGCGCGCTGCCCGACCTGGTACGGTACATGGCCAGTTCGCGACTCTCTACGGTGCCCGCGAACTTTTGACGACCCGCGTGGCGGAGTGGTGACCATACCGGTCTGACGCGAAGTGGGTTCCGGGTTCGATTCCCGGTCAGACGGACATCTGAATGATGAGTCTAAATTTCTGTTCTGGGTCTGGGTGTTTGTGTATTCGTCTTTGTGTGTCCATGGCACCCGCGACACTGGAGAAAATCCTAGTGCGGGGCTATGAGTGTAGAAAGCGTGCGTGTGTGTGTCTTTGTGCATGGCAATGGCAGCCATGTTTCAGAAGAAGTTCTAGTGTAGACATGTTCATTTTCATTTTTAAGCGTATAAATGTTATTGTTGTTTATAAAATTTCATAAATGATTAAAATGAATATTAAGACTGCTGGAAAATTAACCTCAATTCTGCTTTGTTCATTGTAATTATGATGCGAAATTTACCACATAACTCGTGAATGTTATTATAATCATGATTTGACATTTCAATTAGTTGACACGAGGAAAACCGCCGAAAATGCATCATAATTTATATACTTACTTTGTGTATTGCTCACGATCGCCCATGCGAATAATATTAAATGGTTTTTATTATGCACTAAAAAATAAATTGAAATTAATAGAGTTTATTTTAAAAACATATCTGAATTGAGCTCAAGCAAATATATATTTAGCTTTTATACAACATTTATTTACGGAACAACCTATAAGGTTTTATATGTTATATAGATTATAGAATAATATTGAATGTAAGCCCTGACTGAGATAATCTATTGAGTAAATGATATCCAGTGATTGAAAATCGGTCCGAAAACCGATTGATATCGAGTGTCCTAGATTCGAATCCCGGGCACTGATTATCTAAGTAGCTAAATATATTTTTTAAATAAAAATTATGTTATTTGTAATACCTCCAAGACTATGTGTACAAAGTTTCAGCATAATTGGTTAAGTAGATTTGGCGTAAAAGCGTGACAAACACACTTACATATTTGTAATATTGATAGGGATCAAAAATAAATTATCAGTGAAGTTTACGGTGAAGGAAAATATTAAAACGAAACCTATACATAAACATATCTCATAGTTCTTTAAAAAGCGCCACATGGTTTCACCCATGTTTAAAGTAGCATGACATAATTTTAATCCGCAATAAATTTTGATAGAGATGGAAATTAATGTAGAAAAGTATTAATGTAGATAGTAAATAAGAATTAATGTAGAATATCTATTACCTCGAAATACGAACAAGCAATACAACTTAAAATTAAATTCAGTAACTTTGGTTTGGTGAGATTTTAAAAAACTGATAAACTTTAAAAATAGGTATATAGAATTTTTTATTATAACTTATTATAGTTATTAGTTATTAGTTCGCCTATCATTTTCCTATAAAAATAAGATATGCACACAAAGAACTTTCATTTTTATTATATGTCATAGTATATCTTATTTATTAAGTCAATAACTCTCTAGTAATAAGTCTCTAGTACGCATTGACGATTACAACAATTTTCAACCAATACATGAATTCTTGCAATATTTACATCATAACGTACGTCCAACAAAGAAACACGTATAAAATCGTTCACTAATGCTCAGATAGCCCCATAAATTATTTATCGTTTCCTCGAATATAAAATATGTGTATAAAATTTATGTAGGATATTTGCTCTTAAATCTTGTATCGCAGATACAACGTAGAACTTGCAAAGTTATGACATGTGCTCGTTTTCTGATTTTCTAAAGGTAGACGTGTCAGTACACATTGTATTGTCTAAAATTCTTAGACGTCTTCTTAGGTAAAAATATATTTATTATTAGTAGATTATTCAAAGTAATTTGAAAACGAAATAATTGGTACAAGTGTCGCCTGGAGAATTCTCTTGATACGTTATTAACATAGTTGGTACATATTCCTTGAGTTTATATCCGTAAATACCTATATAATGTAATACCTGTGTGTACCTATATATTGAAATTTCAATAATTTTAAGAATTTGCCACAGTTTGTCTGTGTATTTAAAATCGCATCAAAGCAAAATTACAAAATTTAATTTTTAGGATTTAAAACGGCAACATTATTCAACATGGTCATTCATTCGTCTACTCTATTAAAACTCATTACAAATTAAAAATTATGCTAATATTATCGGGGAATTAATACTTTTTAAAATATAACGTAAACTCGTCGTGAGTATCCGTTACATATTAAAATTGAAAGTTAAGTTCAATTCTTGAAACGCCGATGAAACTGACATACGTCAGCAGTATGGAAATCATTAGAATCGTTTGTAATATAATTTAAAATCTAACAAGATTTTATGTTTCTGGTTGTTAAAATGGTCGAGTACTTACTATACCGTATTATAAGAATGTCGTTATGAGGACCCTTTGCGATCATTAACATATACTTTAATGTTTTCCTGATAGGTATAATAAATAACCAAATGGTGTAGCGGAGAGCAAAAATATTTTGAAATATTTACCGGTTCATTTTATTTTATATTCATATAAGTATTAAAACATAGTTTATTTTATTACTAAAATCCGGCCTTTGTTGGCTCTTTTAAATTTAGAATCTTCCTCTGGTGGCTTAAGCCAAGCGAAAGTAGATCTTCAACGAAATTGATGGCAAAATCATCACGGACGAGTAGGTACATCATTTTATTTTATTTATTTATTTTATTACATAATAAATATTTTTCTTTTTATACATAGGAATAACATAGTTTCCACTATTATATAGTACATAACAACAAAACAGATATTAATAGAGCAACAATATTAATAAACTTGACAACAAAGAGGACAATAGTGACAGAAAAAATAAATAAGATGGCTATTTAAGGTCGCACATAACTTGTCGTACACTCCTCCTGTAGACACCAATCGAGCTGCTGAATGGATCAACGCTTTGTAGGTGTTTGTTGTAATATTTACAAGATTGATCTAAGAACGTACTGACTTTTAGATTTGGGGAAAGTAGAGTAGGTCCTGCCATTTCTAAAATCACTACTTGATTTTAGTATTGGGGACGGGGATTTGAGCCTCTATATGTTTGAATCCCTCCTGTTTGTCCTTACATCCCCAGGGGCGCAAACCCTTTCCCCGAATCCAAGTTCACTATTTTTGTTGGACTTATATTAATTTAATATTAAAGTTGAAATTGAGTAACATTCGGAGCATACGAGACAGTATCGTATCTTAGACATTAATATGTATGTATGAGAATATGAAAAAAATGAATAAAATAAATTATCAATGCACCAATTTATTGAATATAGAATATATATACAGTCAAGTTGGGTAACATTGAATTTTCTTGAAATTTTGCTATTACTATAAGGCTGGTTTAATACTTCTAAATTATTGTCAGTATAAGTGTTCAATGTTACCCATGATGTCAAAATTAACGAAATTCAAGGATTTTCGTTTACCAAAATAGTTTCGTTCAAAGATACCCAAAACTTAAGGTAACTTAGCTTAGATTTTTTTTTCTAAATAGGTACTAGGAAATACAGTTAAAAATTCAAAATTTCGTTATAAAAATAACACTTCTTATTCAACAAAACATGTATCTAATAAGTTTATTCCATTCTTTTATATTTGAAAAAAATATCTGAGAAAATCATTACCAAAGATACCCAACTTGACAGTACGTTTTTATATATAATAAAATAAGGCAGATATTTTGAAATTACCATGCTTTTTTATTAGTAAAATTCACAAAGGCTGCAGTTATTTACGTCTCTTCTCTTCCCACAAATGGCGGTGGGCTGGAGTATTAAGCTTAAATGGTTTAAACGATTAAATTTACTTGACTCTGCTCGGCTTACTTATAAATGAACCGTCCATCGTTGTCCTCTGAAGTGAAACGCGTCTGTGATTGACTTCAGCGAAAACCCTTGTTCTATTTGAAGTTGCTTATAGATGTCCAAGTGCGGCAGTGACCACTCACCATCAGATGAACAAAATACTTGTTTGCTACTTCAATCTAATACAAAAATGACATTGCCGTGATCAACTGGAGTAAACAGATAAATAATTAATATCTTTTAATACCTAAAAAAATATGAACAAGGTCAAATTTAATCGGAAAAGTATTTGATGCCAGTCGAGGGTCCACAAGGACTAAGCTGTAAGCTGTATTTTCCTGACAATCACGTCAAGAATAATATTATGGGGCATTTTATACATTTAAATATGTAACGGGATTAAAATGTTATCCTGACATGTTGGTTGTTCAGTAGTTCAACTTCAAGTGTAAACACGACATATGACATCGGAAACCGAGTACGGATAAACAAATCAAGTGAAAAATATATTTGTTGTATGGAGAGTAAGTAAAGCCAAACTATTTCCGTCCAGACATT
>DWLI01002122.1:0-13786 GCA_018249915.1 Cecropterus dorantes dorantes
TGCCTAACATCAGGGTGCTGTCGTATTTTTGTCTAAGGGTTGAGCCGTTGTAACTTAGCTGTTTATTATATGGGGTTGATTACAGATATTCATGAGCGGCAATGGCCACTTACCATCAGGTTCGTATGCTACTTCCATAAAAATAAAAACACTGTTTAAGGCCTACAATCATTTTATTATCTTAGATATAATATTGGCGCTCGGTGTATAATTTGTCGACCCTATTTCAAGAAACCTACAATTCTTGTGTTCCACATTCGCCACGTATTTCTTCTCTATAAATGTCTGGCTGTCAAAATTAATGTTGCTTTTAGGACATTGTTTCGCGAATGCACGCTAGGTACTCTATTGAAATGATAAATGAGTGATGATAAACAGAGTAAGATTAATTCCGTTGTGTTGCCAGCGGTTGTGCATTTGGGTCGACGTCGGAAACACTCCTTCGACTATTGTTTTCTGTTTGCGGATTGCGACCTTCTCTGTTTAATGGTAGTGTTTAAACATTGCGGTTTGCGGCTGCGGTCTACATTAGCATCCCCCGAGGTCGGTTTCTTTTGGAACTCGCAAAAACCACACTAATCAGCACGGTGACTTGATTTGCTATAAACATAGTCAAACAAGGTGTTCTCTTAGTCTTTTAGAGGGTTAACCTTTTTTTAAATTTAATCTTTTTTCATGGCCTCTAATATACCTACTTCGAAAAAGTAATAGTGAAAATCGTTATCGGGGCGCAGATGTGCTGTCAGTCCAAACTTGTGGCTCAATCTCGCTTTCGAAATTGCTAACGTGTAACATTTCACCGACCTAAAAAGTATATTACATATCTATTTTATCTGCATAGTATACAAACTCAGAAACCTGACGAACTTTGCATTATTTGTGATTTACATAAACACAAATAATGCAAAGTTCGGTGCGTAAGGATACAGTTAGTGTTGTGTGTGATATGGAACCTAAAAAAGAAAAACGAACTAGACGTAGGGTAGATAGGTTAATCTACCACTAGTGCTTGTCAACGGTTTCTCCCCGCCACCGCAGTTTAGCCGTGACCACGATCCATGTAACTGGGTCGAAATATCGGCAAAAAGAAATTCAAAAAACCGCACATCGTGAGTACCCGTAACATATTAAAAAGAGTACTTTGTCTATAACACGTATAGTATCGTTGCGTCTGCGTCTCTACGTAAACACCTTAATGATAACAAAGTTATCAGCTAGCTATCAGCGATTATAAAACAATCCAACTTGCCGTTTCTTATCAGATGTTATAGAATGTGTAGTCAAGTGCTTTTCCTGTACTGCATCTATGAAGGTTGCGTCATGAAACAATAAACCTTGAAGCATTTAATAACAGCCAATGAGTGGTTTACTTCACGTTCATCAGAGTAATTGTGATGAGTGTGTACTTCAACAAAAACATTGTGCGCGCAATTAAGCTGTTGCAGATTACTGTATAGGAGTATATGTAGTAATTCTTTAATAAACGAATGAAGAATTGTATCTTCAACACCATATGACTAAAGAATTTTGACAAACATTACAAAAATCATGCGATAGTCATATGCAACACATGATTTTTAGAATAATCTGCTCTTGCTTTAAATGCAGATGTAGGATGTCATAATTACCACTAAATGCGGCTTTTTTATATAAGATTGAAGAACGAGCATGCAGTACACCCGATGCTAAATGGTTACTGCTGAACATAGACATCTGTAAGCTACTGCCGAGGACTAAGGCGGGCGCGACAATTAAAAGTAAGCCGGCAACCACACTCTTCTTATCAAACTCAAAATTTGCTTCACGCTAGAAATACCTCGGTGGTACGTCCCGGTTGACCTACACATTTTCTAACATCTAGTACAGGGTTTCTCAAACTTATGCATCCGCGTACCCCTTTTCCGATATTAAAAACTATGAAGAACCCCTTTAAATATGCCTCCAGGTAGAGTAGAATGATAATAAAGAATTAGGTCATAATCAGAGGGGATAATAGATATGTTATATAAATTTATAAGATATTTGGGATTGTTTTAAGAGCAACTTTGCTTTTAATTGTCAAATTTGCGCTATTATCTAGGTAGCCGTCTTTACGTGAAGTTTGTTGCGTACCCCTGACTATCACCATGCGGACCCCTCGGGGTACGCGTAACCCACTTTGACAAACCCTGATCTAGTACTATGAGGAATTGGCACCCGACAATGTGCTCCATTATGCGTGATTACATGCTAAATCCTTGACAATATGCAGTTGCATTTCAATGTCTCTATTTTCCCACAATCCCACGTGAGCACGTTGAGCGCAATCGCCGTGAAATGTGAAATAACCGGCAAACCCGCCGTCCGTCTGTAACGATGTCGTGTTGCATCGTTTGTTTATTGTTTTTGTCTCGTACACGTTTACATCTAGCTGGTTTTGGAACGTCCTTACCGTTAGATACAATGTTTTGAGTGACTACGAAGTCACTCAGATTAAATTTAACCTTATTCATTATTAAGATTCATCTAGTATGTTTATAGATATATTGTATACTATGTAATAAATTCACCGCTGTCAAGATGTATGTTTGGATGGAATTGTGTTTTGCAATGTTTATGTATTCACTGCACGAGGTTCTTAGCATAATACAATTAATTAAAAATGTCACAAGTCAAGGACAAAAGTTTTTTTTTTTACTTAGAATTAAGGTCAGGTCGGGTGCATCATCGCCGGCCTTTTATTTTTTGTTTAATTGTTCGTTTCATAAGCGGAGAGAATATCTCTTCGTAATTGCCGCGCTCCATGTGCTCCACTTATACTTTTTTGCAGTGCCCATTAGGCACTGGATTCACGCCATTCAGCCTAGGTTGGGGCAGATTGCACAAAAGTGTGTTGGTTTTGTTCCATAGCGAGCTTTGTTGAAATTTTTCACTGTTTTCACAATTATTATTTTTTTTGCTCAGTTGGACGTACATTTTGTTCTGGATTTAAATATTTTCAGCGGCGCTGGTTTGATAATAGAAAAGCTATGCCACAAAATGTGCCAGGGACGGAATGATTGATATTATTTCTCCCCATGAAGCTTGTAATCCACAGTAATGCTGAGCAACGTCGAGATATAGAAGCATACAAGTAACAAGACTATTCTTAACCTACTGTACCATATTTATCTATATCGCCCTTCCTACCCACTCGAGAGCCGTCTTCCTCCTTGGCGCCCCCATTCGTTCCCGTTACAGGATATCGCTAGGAGGCGAGCCATTACGCTCCAATAACTTCCTCCAATAAATACGCATTTCTTGTTACTAAAATTTCCATGCTCATTCGCCTGCAAAATGGTATTAGGACGAATTTATTAACACACGAATAGTTTTTACTTATTTATTTGGGCTTTGAGATAGGCTATTTGAATTACTTTTTAGGATTAAAATTAGTTCGTTTGAAGTTTTTATCCAGAACATAATAAAGTTAGAAATAAAATATTTGTTTATTTTACTTTACAGTCTATTACAGCTAATAAAAGAGCAACGTATCTTTTTGCTAAGGATAAGCGGTTAGCACTTCCCCTTCCCATAAAATTTTGCAACAAAGCACCATTTTGCGGACGGTAATGACGGTGTTGAAGGTGAAATGCCGATAAGCAGCTTACCTTTATTTAAGGGGTTAGTTTCTTCCAAATATTGATGCGTGTACGTACTCATGGACCTAAGTTAGATGTTATAATATAGTATTTTAAAAGTAATAACGAAACAAACTTATTTTTATAATATGGAAGTAGCAAACGATCATGCAATCAACCTGATGGTAAGTGATCACTGTTGCTCATGGATACTTGTAATCAACCTTAGATAGGATCAGCGCTAGCCGAGGTTGGCCACAGATGCTTTGCTATCCCTGCGGACTAAGTCGGACCGACTCTGCTAAGTATGTCTCCCTTACAACACCCAGGCCCTTACCAGGCAGAAACATATGCAATTTTTCATACACAATATGTGTACAATGAATTAAAAATCCCATTGCATTAGATTAGATGACCTTTGTACTAGACAATAAAGCGCAAACGAAGTACAACAGTATTGCCTTTTAATCGCTTGCTCGCTCATTTATGCAAAACGATGGTACACAAATTGTTACGTTTGGTAATCGATGCGCATTTACCAACAGAATTGTCACAATACAATCGGTTGTACAATTGTTGCGCACTCTGAATAACAATTAGCACTCATTCCAAACCATATAATGTTTAAACGTTTCACACGCCTGCTAATAAAATTTAACGACCCATAATCTTTTACTGGTGAAATATATCTCGGTACGTTATTATGGAATTGTAATAGTTGTGTCTGTTTGGTGCGGTTTGTTTGCTTTCTCCTTGGTTTCTATAGTTCCCTAATTGCTGTCCAAATCTGCTCCAAATTCTGTTTGTTCGTTGATTCGTTCAGTCATAAAACGATGTATTACAGTAGAGACTCGATTGATCGAATTCATTATCGTAAATTATCTGGGTAAACGAACGTTAAAAGAAATGTTATTTTTATAAGTAAGTTTAAAGGTCCTAGTAAACAGCTTCTTGTAGCATTGGATCGACGATTTAGCTGCTTTTTAGCAGTTAGATATAGCGATCATACTGCACGCGTGACAGCGCTCCGGTCGCATGTAATTTTGGATGTTCGATGCAGTCGCTAAACAGCAAGTCGCTGAATCGCAATGCAGCATCCATGCAATCAACAAAACACGAATTGCCGCTGCTAGAAATAGCTAGTTTACTCGGGCCGTACTGTTACATGTACGTAGTGAGCAATCCGGGTAATCGCGAGACGGAATAACCGGTTCTAATAATCGAGACCCAACTGTACCTTGTATTTTCGATTTCTGGCTTTCCATTTTCTTTAACATTTATAAAATCAAGTGGTAGCCCAGTTGACTTGTATTATGCAGCAGTAAATCAAAGTTATTTTTCCACATACTCCAGTGAATTCTACAAGATTCAAGTAGCGCTTGCGGCCGGTTGAAAATTGCATTCCCGGAGAA
Organism: Cecropterus dorantes dorantes; assembly: GCA_018249915.1. Classification (NCBI taxonomy): domain Eukaryota; kingdom Metazoa; phylum Arthropoda; class Insecta; order Lepidoptera; family Hesperiidae; genus Cecropterus; species Cecropterus dorantes. The sequence goes on from DWLI01002122.1 coordinate 5,012, forward strand.
GTTTTCAAAAAGCAGCATAGACTTGCCGCATTCTCTAACTTCTCGCGGTCCACCGCTACAGTGCGATCTAAATGGGTAGATCTCGAGCCAACTTGAAATTCAAGACACGAAATTAAAAACTACCATATTTACTATCCATAATAATTTTAAATTCTTAGTTTATTTCAATTTTGCTCACGCTCGACACGCTCCAACATTGTTTGTGACATTTTCAATTTTGAAACTATCGTATCGCAGAGAGTGTGCATAAGTTTACGTAAAATCACAAGATAAATCTCTTTAAAGTGAGGCGAAAACAAGCTTGTAGATCTCGTTAAAGTTGGAAAGCTTTTTATTAGGAACGCAGAGTCCATACGTTGCACAATTTGGACACTCTCCAATACCCTTTTAGGGTAATAGGTTCATATTATTTTTTTAGGTTAAGAGTTAAACCCACGTAGTGCATCTAAATCGGAAATTGTAGCTGAACGACTGTGATTTTAAAACATAATAACTCTCTATACGTTGTACAGAAATAAAATTATAAGTAAATAGTCCACTAAAGGTACAAATTACTTCAAAATATCCATATTTGTCTCCAGATTTGGAGAGTAGCGTAAATTTGAACATACTTATAGAATCAATTGCGATTTTTTGTAAAATAAACGTTGGTCTTAATTTCATTTCTATGTCTTAAATTCATTTCCACACGGAATTTAATAAGTTATCTTGGAATTATAATGAAAACATTGAAGAAACAAAAACAATATAACAATATATATTTTTTGTTTCTGGGTGATTTTGCATAGCGAAAAACTTTTGCCAGTCGCGTGCATTGTCGAAAACAAGAATTTTATCTTTTCGTCTACACATTTTATTTAACACTAGGTGCAAAGTGTATCGAATCTTTTAGTACATACTAAACGTCAACAGTACCGTCATGTAGTACTAATGTTGAGAGCATTAGATATATTTGTATTCTCCACGCGTAACCTCCAATGTTCGTTCACTTTCGTTTTTACTGTGGTGGTCACCGCAGTCGCATTGTTGCGCAACTTGTTTAATAGGTTTAGCTAGTTCGTGACTTGTTTCTATATTTTGGCAAGATTTCCTTTTAGCGATATCATCTTTTTTGGGTGATTTCAAATTTTTATATTTATCTCGAGTTTCAAATGACCAATTGTACTTGTATAAATTATATGCTATGACATATGTGTTGTTTTTTTTATGATATTATGAAATGACATGTGTGTCTTTTTTTATTTAATTTATATTTTTAATATTGGTTGATTTATATTTTAGATTTATTGGTTGATTATAGTAAAACTGGTTAATTCATATAGCAAAATGCTTGCCTTGAAGTTATTAATTTTCACACCTAACGAACAAATACTATATTTTTTGTACTATATTTTCTGTAATTTCTGTATGTTTTTTTCGTTATAACGTGTACAAAAACTTGTAAAATAAATAAATAAAAAATTATAATTTATGCCGTAAATTTTACGTTTTATAAAATCTATCCGGTTTTACACGTTCTACACCTTGTAGCACGTTCCGTTAGATAAATCTAGTATTCGTTACTCATTGTCCTTTTTGTAATCATTCACCGTCATTGAAAATATGATAAGTTTATTACCAGTTGTTAGCAGCTTCAATTTTATAATCCACTTTAAGAGTTTTACAATTATGAGTTTAAAATAACAATACTATGTGAGTAAGATATGAAATACAAAAACGTCTCGTTAATGTTACATTACATCTAATAAATCATGTTTACACTGTTTTACAAGATTAGTCGTAAAATTCAGTTTATACTGAATAAATTCATAATACATTTAGAAGTTTACTCAGATACTGCTCGGTAAATGCATACGGGCGACCCTCATTACGAGAGGGTTGAACTCGCGTGATACCTATTTGAACTTTGTTGGTTTAGGTCCTTCGCGCTAAGTGGAAACTTGGAGTTTACCTGAAATTTGCATGCCCCACCGTCCGACGCGAGCATTCGTTCGGATTCGTTGATCGTGCACAAATTTATGTAAACTTTGAATATTTCGTGACTGTCTAGTCGGACATGTTAAAATTTTGATTTATTCGAACTGCATTCATGTTTGAAGTGACTTTTATGGTTTAACTACGAAGGTTTCACCGCCTCATCTTTTGTGTTTTATAACCGTAGTGCTTCGCTCAGTTATATTCTTGTTTGAAAGATTGTACGGCAGCGTTATATCACTAGGCGGTATTTCTTAGTATTCAGGGATCGCAATACAACCCTGGGTGACTTAAAGAGACGCCAGCTTTATTTGGGCAATGTCCACATACTTCTTCCACGGTCCATATATAAGATAAGAAAAAAAAATCATGAAGATATATTATCTTTACTGGAAGAATCACATTGTATATGCTATAATTTATTGACCCCAGCACATCCACTGTCTACGTAACCGCTAAGCTCGTTTATAAATGCGGAGGCGTTGCTCATTTTTGGCCATCGAGTGGATCCAATCCCGGTAAAGCTTTTCAGCAGAACCGTTTGGTGCATTGCGGACTTGTGACTAGTGTTTTCGGCGTCCATGTGGAACAGGTTATTGATAACTTGGTTTGATAACTTGTGACGTCAGCGCGAACGGTTCGCTTATCGTTTTCATACTCGTATGCAATCGTGCGTGGCCCCAATCGTAACGCATTTGTGGGTGTAGGCTCCTATTACTTTGTGCCAGATTGGGATATGTAGGCAGCGAAAATAGAATTCGGGCCACGAGAACAACCAAGACGTGGAGACTCTTTTCGACGTAATATTAAATACTTTAATGGCGGAATATTATCAGATTTAGGTTAAGTTACTTCAACGAAGTCGATAGCAGTTTTATACGTATAATGACAACATAGTTGAATGGATACAATATGTTAATGCAGCACATAATTTACAGCAGTAAATCCGTCGGTTTCTATAAAATAAATGTAACTTCGTAAATAACTTAATTGCTTTTATAATAGAATGTTTCTCGGATCCTTTGAATATTTAACATGTTTTTCTACCAAAGTGCCCTCTCGGTTGCCTTTGTTACGAAGTTTGCAACAATAAAATTTATTTTGGCGAGTGATGGATTGTTTGCCAGTTTTATTTCTCGACATTCCAACACGATTTTTCCATTCATTCTTTTAAATATCACTTGTCAATAGGTAAGTATTTATCGATGTCGGTTGATATTGACACATAGTATTATTATAAGTGTCATTAGAGTACTAGTGCCAACTCGCTAATTACATTTTTATCGTAAGCAATTAACGATCACTCGATGTCTTCATTGTTTTCGAATCTATGTTTCCTGCAAGAATTACTAAGAACCGCAAGTTTAATAGCGCGATGATGATTAATATTGTAATTATTTGACCATTCTGAAATATTCCGCCGCTTAATGGTCTTAAAGATTTTATAATCGATAATATTTTATAGTACTAACTAAATATTCCAAATTCAAGTCTAGGACATTGATTTTAGTATCTTCGTGATAGAATCAAGTTCATTACATAAGTGCCATAAAATTAAAATGTACGTGTTGTACTATTACTATTTTATCAGAGTTACGTGTGATTTTCGTAACAATCAGTGTTGTTTCAGATAGCGAGTATTTAGTATTGGCTTATCTAAATATTATTAGTTTCGACAAATTGATTTCGACATTCAATCAGTTTGTATCTGTTGATCATAAGAGTTGATAGGGTAAAGCGGGTATGTCTAGATGCCGCTCATTTTAGCCGGTGTAAATATTGTGGTTTGCGTTGAAACTTTGATATCTGATGGGCCGTCAGCCCGTTAAGTTGTAATCGGTGGATCAGTAGAGATGCCGCATTGCGCCTCCTCAGCCGGTTGCTGCAGGCCGTCGAAACGCAAGCGCAATGCGAGTGTGACGTCATGCGCGCTGACTAATGATCTTTATAAACAATCGACTCAAGTTCCCGCTCAAGGACGTGCATGTGTTGTCATCTTGCGCACATTCAATACCACAACAATCGTGATTGATTCTGGTTTTAATAGTACTCTATGCGAAACTGCATAGCAGTATTTCTTAGTAGTAGATATTCAAAGAACAAACCAATAACAAGAAATCAACGCCACCGATGAATGAATAAGGGAAGTCATTAAAATAGAAACGGAAAATAAAGTAAAAATTGAAACAGGGCATTTTTCGTTTATAAGAACTTGATGAGGTATTGATCAGGCTCTTCTCACTGCAGTAGCTGCAGATCAACTCGAGAGTACTTCGCTAACGAACATTCTAACTCGAAGCAAAGTATTTGTATGAACTTTCCCACGTTTATGCGAATGAGATAATTTATTCAGATCATTTGATATTCTACAGAAAGTACGCATGGAAAATGTTATTTGACCTCTATTTAAATGAAATGGTAACATCAATAAGACAATCGTGTTATATGTTTTCCAGTCATTAGACGAATTTGTTAATAAACTTCTATTACTCGAGAGGAATGCAGTGCATTCTATGTTTACTCAGCTCGGTCCTAGAATGGCAAGTTACGTATCACAACGTTCGGAATTCGGTAAATGACTATGCGAAATGTTTATAACTGAATGACCAACGTCCATTATTGAGATGGATTTCAGCGATCTATCAACACGAGACGGAATGGATACTCTTTAGTCTTTTCTTTGGAAAATAAATAAAATATGAATCGGGTCCAATGGCCTATTTGGCGGGTTTCGTAAGGAACATTTTTAGATAGCGCGATAACCCCGGGGAACGGCGAGTGATCGCCAGTGTGATTTATCGCCGGCCGCGCGTCGCGCTCATATATTTATTTTTTGTAGAAACCATGTAAGTCTGTGTAAATATCATGGATGTACTTTGTTCAGGGTTCACGAGGATTAAGGTTGGACGACTTTGCTTACTTCTATGAGAAATTACCTTGACACGTCACTTTTTTTATAAGCATTACATTGTGTAAGCATACAAGATAAAAATGTTGTTTTGGTGAAATATTTGTTTATCGTAGTTCCCCTGGGCCATATTTACAATACAAATATGACCTGAATGTAACGCAATACATCATTTCGATGATCATCCATCACAGTTAAGAAATAGGACGAGTACTTCTTAATATCTGAAAAGAAATTTATTCTCATCGGGAGCATTTTTCGTATCTTTAGAATTATCTTGTGCGGTTTCAGTGTAATGAATCTAGTATATAGCTTTCGAACTGTTTGTTATAAGACACAATCTCCGCCTGGATCTAATTGTTTGGTGTCTAGAGATTCCTTTATTAACAATTCCACGTTTCGTCGTTCATTACTAAACACTTCGCTGGCCAATTACTTATGAATGGGTACAACTTATGAATCATGAAACGAAAATGAAGTTTCGTCATTAATTGCTCCAAAAATAACTGGAAATGGGACAATCTTGTGTGGAATTTCATGGAAATGTTTTATTAATTTTACTCAGTAATTTTTAAACGGATTTTCACGTTTTTCTTATTTTTTCTTTATCAGCCTCATTTATATAAATCTTGGATAAAATCTTTAATATTTTCCAATTTGTATTTTATAAACTACCATGGTAAAATTGACCTAACAACGTTTGTTCACGCCATTCTTGTTACTTCTGCGTGATGTGGGGCTAACTTGGTTTAATTTGTATTAAGTTAGCTATTCTCGTTCTAAATACATATAATTTATAGGCGGTCATATTTATCGTCTGTTTCCTTTACAATTCCTATAATTGATATCAAAATATGTTCGATTTCACGAATATCATCAAAGCTCCACAACTTTGACTATTAAATTATGTCGTAATAAAATTTAAATATGAATACTTTTTTATAAATTTATGAAACAATGTACTCAATTTCTTATAACCTATTTCCATCACAAATCCGTTTTGATATCTATTTATGAAACTTCAGCATCAATGGTACAAGTGAACAATAGCAGATTTAAAAGAAACAATGTGACTGAAATACACGTTAATTGTCTAGGATTCGTACGAGACGCGAGTCCGCGACGTATATTTTCGTTGACAGCTGTTTTCATTATTCCCATTGAAGACGCCGCGGCGATACAAAATCAGCCGTCGCGACCAATTATATTTATTCATGCTTCATGAAAACGTTATGCGTTGGAACTTCTTGAAGCTCTGATTATTATTGTACTATTGTTAAACAGTTATGTACCATGGCATCAAGATAATTTAAGAAAAGATTACCATTTTACGTTATGTTTCACTACTGAAATAAATAATATGAGCAATCGGAAAATGGCACACTACAAACAGTTGTTTTAGACGACCCGCGTGGCGGAGCGGTCACCGTACCGGTCTGACGTGCAGTGGATTCCGGGTTCGATTCCCGGCAGATAGACATCTGAATGATGACTTTAGATTTCTGTTCTGGGTCTGGGTGTTTGTGTATTCGTCTTTGTGTGTCCATGGTACCTGCGACACAGGAGAAAATCCTAGTGCGGGGCTATGAGTGTAGAAAGTGTGTGTCTTATTGACTAACATACAAGAACAAATATTACAAAAAAATATAACTCACATTGGGCCAAGTTTAATTGGAATTTGGTCCCATAGAGTATAGTCAGCTGCATTAGCTTTAACATTATACTCGCAGAGCATGATGCTTTACAAAATATTTACAATTTTGTTTTCCTTTGTATGTATTTGCATTTGAGATGCAGAGGAAACATGAAACTAATGCATCGTACGTAGTTTCCGCAGAAAATCTTGGCAGGTGGTCTGATTTTCTTGACACGCCGTGCCAACGTGTGGCCATTCGTGAGGGGCAGTAGAGCGCAAAGGTCTCTTCAGCCAAAACTTGAAACCAAATTGACGCCAGAGAGCTGCGCTGTGCATTGTGTAATATGTACTTCTAACAATACTGTCTAACATTTGGATCGCTACTTTTATTACTCCTTTCAACTTTTGATTTTGGCGGAAAATTGATAAACATTTCTTTATATTGGAAGTAGCCATCAACTAAATGACCTGAAGTTATGGTCACCACCGCCAATAACATTTGACCCCACTGATCTCAGTAGGTAAATGCACTGAATGAAATTGATCACAGATCTAGTGCTGCTGTGTAGAATCAAAATTGCATCGTAAAAGTAAATGTTCCCACATTCCTTGAACTAGAACTCGGCAAAACTACAAATGCTATAAATCTGAATAAATGCTATAATGCCCAAAGTTCTACTACTATTTTCACATTGCCTGTAAACATTTTTGCCTTTACCTATAAATTTACGGATCTAGTTAAAATGTGGTAAACATGTATGTGTGATATAGATCTGTTCATTACAATTACATCCAAATGAAGGCGGACTATGACTAGGATTTATTTCTTATTCTTGTTAAACATTTGCCTAATATCTAACTACATATTATCATTCAGTATAAAAATACGATCTAAAAATACAACCCTAGATACTTATGTTACTACCGATTTTTCTATTGTTTACAGTTGTAAAATAATTTAAGCGTGAAAACTTATTATTCGCCTTCTTTTTCTACTGATATATGTTTGAACACTACCCTAGCTGTAAGTTTCCCAAAAATAACAAATGTACTGATCTCAGTAGGATCAAGAATGTTTAAAATAACAAAATTGAATAATATTGTCAAAGTTTATTTGACTTAATATTAATTTAAACGTTTATCCAAGTCAAAGAACGTTGCTATGAATTCAATAGAACTACTTGCTCATGTATTCAAGTGGCCATAACTGTACAAGCAACTGAAATCTCGATGTTTATTCGAACAAATTTAACGATTATCTAATCCAGTTGATATGTTGAATATTAATCGCAGTGATTGCTGCACTAGTTATTATGAACACGAATTGATGAATGGCTAAATTATTTCATCATTCTCAAATCTAAGATTGTTACTTCACGTGACTGTAATTGGCTGAAATTGCACCGAGATTATTTTTGAAACAATACTTCCATATGATTTGGTGTAGGCATTATATACAGTAGAGTAGCAATACGCATTTTGTATCATTGCCAAGAAATTAGTTACAACTATGTCATTTTTGAACGATTTTTAATTTTAATAATACATGACAATAATGAATTAGATAATAAAATTTTCATTTAAGCCAGGTTTAAAGAATTTACGAGGTTAATTAAAGAAACGTAGTATGCTCTACCTAATTTAAATTCCGTTGAGCTCGGTTAGAGTTTATCCGATAATCCGCATAAATACAAGTTCTATTTCTATCGTCAGTTTTGAATAACATTTCTGTGATCTTAATCTTAGCAGCTTAAATCGGTTTATAAATTGCAATGCTTCACCAATATAGGGGTCAGTACACGATGTCTGTTCGTTTGTCTATTTTACTAGTGTCGTGATGTTATATGTAAAGGTAAACATGAAGTTGGAACTAATTTGCCTGAATTACAAATGGACCAAATCATGTGCACGACTTGTGACTCGTAATTACGCTCTTGTGAGATCGCTATCATCCAACCTCTTTACATCACGGGCTGCGTTTTCTGACTTGCATTTGGTTTTGAAATCTGTGAAATTATATATTTTTTTCGCAATTTAAATCGAACTTAGTTGTGATAGGTATAACCTTAATATCTAAGTTATCCTTTTTTCTGTTTATATACGGCTAAAGGTATCTCGCGGTTTCATCCGCTACTACATACGACAAAAAGATTAAACATAGCGTAATGTTATGTAGCCTAATAAAATTCCAAATTTTCAAGTTGTAACTTCAACGGTGTAGAACTTTCATATAAAAGGTATTCACCCTTTGCACCTC
>DWLI01002123.1:0-13784 GCA_018249915.1 Cecropterus dorantes dorantes
CCCCGCCACCGCAGTTTCGCCGTGACCACGATCCATGTAACTGGGTCGAAATATCGGCAAAAAAGAAATTCAACATATTAAAATAAAAAAATAAAAATTAGCTCGTTTACTACTTCTATCTCAAAAAATAACCTTACACTATATTTCCAGATATTTGATATTATATGGGAAAAAACGGTCAAAGAGTCTCAATATCTTCCCTGTTAAAGTACCATTTAGAACATTAACCAATGGTAATCTTATTTCGGCTGCTCAATACTTCTGTTACCTTATAATCTTCACAATGTAATAAAAATTGTGCAATCAACAGAAGTATAAGGATGCTGGAAGTTCCACTATATTCTAAATTGCGACTAAGCCAGTCGTAATGGTTCTACTATACTAGTTGGTTGGAATACTGCCAAAATTTACAGCACTCTAATTATCACAGCTTTGACTAAACACCAACTTGGGAATCGATGTTAATACTTACACTATTTCGTGTTTTTGCTATCTGATGCTTGAAATGTTGTCTAGATAAGTATGTTAAGAGTTTATCTCTCGTGGCATCATTGTCACATGTATTCATACTCACACTCACACCGTCACACTTCTTTGTTTTAACTGACTGGACAAACCATCGAAATAGGTCACTACGACATCGTGATGTATGTACATACGTCCATTCTATCATAGGTTTTGTCAACCTTGGCTTTCAAGCAAATATGCCATAGCTTATATAAAACATTGATTCCTTATGTTATTACAATTTTCAATGGAATGCATTATAACATAAGTCGTCGATATTTTCACTATCCAGTTTTCCGGTCGACAGCTTCAGAAGGACGTTACAGCCTCTCGTTATGGAGCAGGTCGTAAATTATTATCTGTATCTTTTTGAGAGCGAATGTTAAGTTGGAGTTTAAATATATCTTTAACTTATATATCTTTAAGTTTTATTGAAAATGTTAGTAAACTTTAACGGAATTATAACTAATTTAAAAAATGTTCAGACTTTGTACGAATCTGCTATGATTCAATAATTGTGTCTGTAGATTCTTATTTATATTTTTATGGATGCTTTTTAGTTCTATGCAATTTTCTCTCTCTTAATAGTGAGTAATCTAGTAGGTAATACTCGTAGAGTAATGCTAGAAGTTAGAATAAAAGCTGTGAAACGTTGTGAAAATCAATAGGTAGAGTTGAGTATTCATACAGAAAAACAAGAGTTTGTATCATTGTTATTATAGTTATACAATAATAAAAATTGTAATATAATTTCATTCCTCATTTATATGTACCCTATATGCATTTCTCATTGTCTAAGAGTCAATTACAAGTCATCGGCAATGGCTTTGACAAGATTAGATGTGAGATATTTGATGACCATGTGTATATTAAAAAAAACGTAGTTTGAATTGTTTGAAGGACCTATCGAGGCATATTCTCAGTTGATATTTAGTTTAACCTGTGACTATTACATAGACTGGTGTAGAAAACCATTAGGTTTAGTCACAATTTAGCCGTGGCTTATTTGTTGAAATTTTAGGTTTCAATATACCGGCCAGAAAATACCACTAACTAACATGAGACACTGTTATGATTTTTATAAAATTGAAGCGGCAAACAATTTTTTAAAAAGAAATTTATATGGTTTCATGGTAACCATGCCCATGGATATCATCAATGAACTGCAAATAGATGGATATTTTGATCTAGATATAAATGTATTGCTTCCCTTAAGAACTAAGTTTAGTTGTTTCTTGCGATACCCTTCAAACTTCAAATTTAATTTCTAAGCAGTTAATGAGTAACAATATAAAAATAAAACTCAAAGTACAACAGCTCCACAAAATGATCCCCACCGTCGTAGATAGGTAGACCTTCTGTCCTATGGACGCATAGACATTTGTTGACTGTTTCTGTAACTGCTATGCTACAAAATTCACAAGTATAGTACCGTAACTTAGAAATTTTAGCACAGTTTAGGCACTGACGCTTACGGCGATTATTATTTACATAATTATGGTGCCAAAACTAACACCGCAAATGTGGGTCCGTTTTGCTAGTAAAATTTAGATGCTCAAATGCTACGTACTTTATGGACTAAAAACTAAAACTTGCTACGACTTTCTGCGGTGATATTTTAAACTATATCGTGTTTGGGACACGGCTGAAAATGTTTTGACTACGTTACGAAATAGTGGTGAGAATTATGGCTATTATTGTTTTTATTTAAACGCGCATAGTCCCTACGGCTTTTGTAGTTTTTAGTCAATCGTCTCGATTAACATTGGGCGCAGTTGAGTTTGGACAACCCTTAGTACAAGCTTATTACGCCTTAAAACAATCGACACGCTGGCGGAGCGGTCGCAATACCGGTCTGACACGTAGTGGGTTCTGCTTTCGATTCCCAGCCAGATAGACATCTGAATGATGAATTTAGATTTCTGTTCTGGGTCTGTGTATTCGTATTTGTGTTTGTGTTTCGTCTTTGGGTGTCCGTAGCACCCGCGACACAGGCTAAAATCCTACTGCGTGGCTGTGAGTGTAGAAAGCGTGTATAACGTGTATAACATCGTTGTTTAATTTTTGCCTATCAGCGCAATGTATATTGCGAGGTATATCAAAAAATGCACACATCAACATACATCGAAGTGTATGTGCGAAAAGGTAAACAATCATTATTTAAGGCAATGTAATAAACTCGTGTCTACTAAGAGTACTACAGAGAGGCAAAATTTCATGTGCTCTTTCGCTTTTCGGAAAGTAAGTTTTCTTATTAAGTTCAAGTTAAAGCAGCGTGGTAGAGCAAGCTTCAACTAATTTGTGACAGTGTGTACACGTACGCAAATGATCTGTGTTCCATATATGTAGACGATATATGTACCAATATTAATACTAATTTTGCAAAGTTGATATTGATATCTTATACACATTTTTCTATTCATAACAAAAATCACATTATTAATTGAGGTACAACGTAACCGCGTTTCTCCTTTCCAAATCTTTAATATCAAAAAGGTCACTCAAATAAACGGAGCGATACTTTTTTATGAATAACCCATTATGCGTGGAGTAAAGGCCAGAAAACGGTTAGTGCCCTCGCAACGGGCTGAAGTGCTTGTTATGAAAACGCTATAAAACGTGTAAAGTGAAGTTATGGAGATGAGAGCTAATAGATGTGTTTTCTGGTTGCGAGGAAAGAGTTGCGGGTAGAGATTGGATAGTATGTTATTTATGTTATGTTATACTGACGTAGTCCTGCTTCGCTACAGGACATAGAAATAGACGCAATCTATAAGTAGTGAAAAATATCAAAATTATAAGTTGAGTAACAAACAGACACACACAGACACAGATCATCTCATTTTATATATGAGTATAGATCAAATCAATATCTACAATTGATGATGCTTACGTTGACTTAAACGGACTTACTACTACAAAATAACTTTAAAGGGAAAAAATGTGAAATTGGCACACCTAAGATGGGGTTTGCAAGGTAACCAGTATGACATGACCACCGATGGTGGTCATCTATTTCTAGAAGCATTTCATGCGTTGCATCAGAACTAGTAAGCGTTTGTATGTTGAGTGCCCTACATTTGATGAGACCATACATACGTTTCCTTACGAGTGGAAACGTATGTATCGTAAGTTTGAGTACTTGCTGGGTCCTAAAGAGCTTAAAATGTTTGTCATTTGTATTCTATCGTATAAAAGATTTGTCGTTAAGGTACACAATTAGGAGTTCTTTATAAACAATAATTGCTATTATCTAACAAAATTTTACAGTAGGTACCAAACGGTAATACCATTTAGGACAATTTCCGTTGATCAAGAAACAAAAGCTTCAACAATAGTTACACAACTCACTTTGCTCAACAGAGGGCACTAATAACTACATAAAGACAATACAGCGGGAACCGTGTTGAAATATGAAATTACTTTCAAAGGAGCCTACCGGTGATAATGTAAGTAAACTTTATTTATCCGGCGAAGGTTCCTTTATAAGGCATACAGATTATATCCCCCTTCCCCGTCCTCCCGTTCCGTTCAGTCATTGTAAGCCCCCATTAACAGGGAGTCCGCATTGTCTCACCCCGAACAATCTTATCTTTATTCACCTACATGGTTGCGCTAAACATAAGATCGAGGAAGGTAAGAAAACATAGGTCATATCTTTGATACAAATGGTTATTGTTATTACAAGTTCTAAAGTCATTGAAATAAATGAATTCGTAATAAAGGACCAATTTTTTGTTAAGTTTTCAATTTAGAGTCAGTTTTGATATTATTACTTAGTACCAGTACCAGATACTACATTACGCCGAGTACTGAATTAGTTCCACTTATTTTTGCGTACCATTACTGGACTAAATATTCCACCACAACAGGGGTACTTCTTTTTTGTTCTCGAGGGGAAAACCTTCAGAAAGTACCTATCGCCATGGGAGCAAACCCGGGTAATGTAGGATTTTTAAAACTAAATTTCCCCTAAAATAGAAGCCCTGTCCTATATGAATTTGCTTACAAATGTCTATGGCCGGTAGTGACTACTTACCATCGGGTACTGTATACTCGTTTGCTATTTCAAAGTAATAGAAAATACAGTCGACCATATAAAAATACAAAACTTCTCGGTCCAAATATGCAAATCTTAATTTAGGTTGATTAGAGATGTCTACTGACGGTGACCACACCAGTGGTCTACACTACGACTTAGAGTGTAACCTCTTTTTCTACTTTAATTCCGTAAGGAAAAAGTTCATGGATTAATAAAAATACTGTTGAATTTATAGTAATTGCCCGGTAGTAAATACTTGTAACTTTGATTGCGGAAACATTTTCCAATTTATTAACTGTATTTATTATCCGCAAACTTTCCTTATAATACCGGACTATAAAAATATTTTATCTACTGTAATAGATTTTGTAAGTTACTTGCCAAAATTATTTTTTTTAAACTATTTTATCTATTTCATCGACTGTTCTTATAAGAAAACCTGCTGGACATGATATTCCTAAAACGAAAACATTTATTTTTATCTCCGCCAACTTAAGTTTGGATTTACACATCTCACAAATCATTGAGAAAGTCACGAAAACCTATCTAATGTACTCTCATAATGATTCTTCCACGGATAAATCAAAGTATTGCATTAGACACATTTCTTTAATAAAAAGGTATTCACTTTTATGCTTAGAAGAATAACAAGGAATATATTTATTATAGTGTCGGAGCGTACACCATAAAGGTGACACGCAGTGGGTTCCGGGTTCGATTCCCGACAGACTTTTGTAAGATGAGTTCAGATTTATGTCTGGGTCTGGGTGTTAGTGTATTCGTCTTTGTGTGTCCATGGCACCCACGACACAGGAGAAAATCCTAATGTATCCTATGAGCGTAGAAAGCGTTTAAAGATTATTTAGATATTTATAATATGAACTTACTATGTAACAAAAATATTTGAAACGTTATTGTCCTTTTCCGATATTATATTTTCACTTCAATACACTCGGGTTCATAAGTTATGTGGTAGCGTCCTAATGCAATTAGAGCGAACACGGAGCTATAAATATATTTGTCATTACAAACATTAAAGTTGTAAATTTGAATAATATAAAATATTATGAATCTACGCCGTTAATCCATCGTTGCTGCTGTCCATTTCTAGATTTTATCCCTAAGTCGGCTTTTATAACATCCATGGGACAATAGAGTAGTGTTATTCAAGACACACAGGTCACGAAATGTTACAGGAAATTAATGAGATATTGATAGAGTTTATATAAATCTTATAAATAATTTGTAAATCCACAAAAAATGGTGTAAATATCCCAAACTTCACTCGTCAAAAGTCGATGAAAATGGCAAGAGAAATGATTCTTTCAGAATGATTCTGTACCTTCCTATATATAATGATTGAACATATTTTTGCAATTTCATTAATATTTGAGGTAAATATAAGGAGGAGTTAACAGGCTTTAAACTGTGATCTTATTATTTTTTGATTATATACCTATTATTATAATATTTTCATTAATCCCATAGAATCGCAATCTTTCTGTGTAACACAGGCCTTTAGCGCTGGTAAAACAGGAAGCACATAAAACATCTGATAGCGGAGCCCGCTCCTAATAATCCCGAAGGAAAACACATTTTTCTATTTACCGGTAATCCTGTCCTGGGTGCTAATTTACCCGTAAAATGTAATAATGGAAATGCAAGGTCCCGAGGGATATTACGAAAAAATCGTAAAAGGGACATAAAAATATTTTCTCATTTATTTTTTTAATTCATGGAACTCCAACATTCTTTTCCGGCAGCACCAATTTTAGCCTTACGGTAGATTCGTGTTCCTACGTTATGAATCGAATGTCGATGTTATGTGAATAGTACTGATGACATTGACTAAGATGGCCTAAGATGGAATGCCTCGGAAAAGTATGTCTCCCTTGCGACACCCTTTGGACCAGAATACAGTAGCATATAATACTACTGTTATTAGGCAGAAATAGGTGTTGCGGTGGTGCTTCCCGACTCGAACCACAAGGAGTTCTACCACCTTCAAGACTTACGTCATACGTCATACTTCACGCTTACTATACGCGTACATTCCACACAAACATTTTGCGTCGTAGGTGACAAACGAAAATACACTCAAATAACACCCAGTACAGCAAATAAATTCATCATTCTCCGTCATCAACCCCAAACCCACGGCGCGTCAGCTTGGTGTAATGACGCACTAGTCATTACACCAAGCTGAGATAGTTTATTGTACGGTTTAGCTCAATTATTTGTAATAAATATATCGGCTCTTAAAATATTCCATCATACTGCAATATCCCACTAAAAAGAACAAGAAGTTGTTTAATTAATGAAACCCTTTTATTTTTGTCCAGCGTGCGAGTCACGGAAAAGCGCTTCCTATTAAATTTTTAAATTTAAAAAGTGAAAATCTCTTCAACTTTAAAGACTATTTTAAAACTCACTTGAAAAATGAATCTTTTTAAGTTTAAATATAAATAAACTACTAAATTTAAAAATGATTTTGTTTCATTATAATAATAACACCATCTAACTCAGGCACCCACGTTACAGGAAACATGGCGGACATTAGGATTTTTTCTGTAACGTGGGTGCCTCAGACATATTACAATAAAGACACAAAATCATCCAGATTCAGAACAGATATCTAATTCAGCATTCAGATATCTGTCTAGCCAGGGATCAAATCCGGCACTATATGCGTGTTAGACATGCATAGTGACCGCACGATAGGTCACCATAAAGTTTATATAATAAACTACTAATGATTTTTGTAAGTTGGAAAGAACTGATATACACAAGTTGAATATTTAAAAAAAAAATCACTTGATATAAAACTCAAGATATGAAGATAAGATTGAAATATTCAACATATAAACTACTTCTGTTTGTGAAGATACTTCTGTGCATGTCATATTTAATTAATTTAGTCTTTACTGTCCTAACGTTAAGTATGGCTGACTTAATTCATTAAAAGTCACATGTATAACAAATGACGCCTTAGCATCAAAATATAGACTAGATTCCCATTTGGAAAGTCGGATTTTTTATATGTAGATTCTTTCTTTAACTGAAACTAAGGATATGCGCTATGACACACTTCATTTAAATAAAGAGACGTCCGACATCGATTAAAGGACAAGGCAACCAATGGGGAAGAAAGTCCCTCGACAGGAGATCATGCTTAAGCAAGATAAATGCTAAGTGCCCGGCGTAAAGAAGGCAGTGGGCAACCGCTAGATGAGAGCAGATAGAGGTCTAAGTGGCGCCGACCTGTTAAATTTTTCTATGTTACACCCTCATGTTCTTTATTGTTGACAAGTGAATCGACCAGGAATGTCAGACTTTCGTTTTCACTCTTATTTATTTATTTATTGCACCTCTAAAATAAAAGATACAATAGGGCAAACTTAATGCCTGATGGCATTTTCTACCAGACAACCCTGGGTGGCTAGAGAAATTGCCGCTGGTGGTAATAAATTAAAAGAAAGAATGAATAAAAATACATAATATATAATATCCTATAATATACATGACTTAATGTGATAAGCTGTAATATGAAATTTTGAGAAAAATTACGAGACTTGTCTGAATGGTTTTTTTATCAGATTGAAGTAGTAAACGAGCGTGCATTCCACCCGTTGGCAAGTGGTTACTGTCGCCCATGTACAAATGTAAGCTACTTCATATTAAACAGGGGTCCCATCTAAAGTCCATCAAAGATGCGTTGCTACTCTCGAGGACTAAGACGTTCGCTACATATCTTTATTTTTTTATCTTTTAAAAACACGCTTTCTACATTTATAGCCCCGCACTAGGATTTTCTTCTGTGTCGCGGATACCATGACATGCCATACACAAAGACGGATACACAAACACCCAGATCCAGAATTCTTAATTCATCATTTAGATGTCTATGTGGCCGGGAATCGAACCCAGAACCCACTGCGCGTCAGAACGGTATGGTGATCGCTCCGCCACGCGGGTCGTCATATATAAATGAGCCGGCAACCACTCTCCTCTACCGAAACGCAACAACTGCTTCACGCTAGAAATAGGTGTGGCGGTTGTACCTCCCGGACAAACTACACTGATTCTACTATCTGGTTTGAGTCATAGCTCTGTATCATATCGCAGTTTTATTATTCTCTTAACAACCTTATGTACAAAAATAATAATTCTTTTCAGAATAAATGATTGTATACAAAGTGTGTACAATAAACGTATGAAGCAATCTATTGGTTAATAATAAGCTTTAAAAATCCTACGTCCATCCTCACTACATCAGATAGTTATTCACTTCTCAATTGATCTGAGACAAAAGTCTTAGTCAACAAACTTTTGAGTTTTCTTTTTCCTTCCTTCAATGAATGTCGAACGATTTTCTAGACCCGTTGCAGCGATTTCAATAAATCTCTTTTAAAATTACGACTATGCCATAGATTGCGCTCGAAGAATTTATTTTAGTCAGAATACAATTTTTTATGACGTTGCAATTTATTCTGCACCCCTTCAATCACTTTGCAGTTAAATCAACGTATTGTTTTGCACCATTTCTTACTTTTCATAACAACTTTTACACTCATAGCCCGCCAATATCACAATATACGATATCCTAATATCTACGACCCATAATTTTCTTCTTGTTCGTAGATATTATAGACACATAAAAAGAGCACCATAACTACATTTTACTACGCAGTATAACTGAAAAGTTTACGTCAGAGTCAACCAAATCGTGTCCAATGTTTCCAAACTTTTCTGAGTGGACTCACTAGATCAACTTCCCGAATCCTCTTATAAATGAACTGAATAGTTTAATGAAAAAGCGTAAAATCTGGACCAATGTTTGTTTTTCGTAAGCACAAACAAACATTTATTACAAACAACATTCCATATTATCATATTTTCCAACCCAACAACCCTATACGTTTTACAAATTCAAGAACGAGTTGCGAATCTTTTCTCATGCACTTGCCCTATATTTGTCTAGAAGTTTATGCTCCGGCAGAAAACCTTCCATTTCTCTCACTTTAAGTGGACAGTTACAAAGTTATCACAAAAGCTACCCTTTCCATGACATACTTATCGCCACTCTTTCATTCTAACACTTACATTGAAGACAGCTCTTACTCTGTATCAATCAAATAATCCGGAAAAACGTGTGACATCGAAACCTTAAATACTTAATATTACTTGTTCAACAAACACTATACAGATCAAAGTATTTGTTCTATTATCTATTAAACCACAAAAGAGTTCTCAACTATCCATGTTTTTATCAACATAGTTCGCAGAATAGAAATGTTCACTCCATGTAACGAATAATACCACTTTACTGCTTTTAAAATAAAAACAAACATTTCCAAACTCAATAACATTTTTAGAATATTTTTAATTCGCTGACTATAAAACCTCTTTTAGTTAAAATTCCAGATATACGGCTCGCAAATACAGATTGAAAACATTTTACACCGACTATAAAATCTACGCTAAACTGAATTTAATCTCTGAAATTGGCAATATAGGGATACAAACCCCAACAGATTTGCAGATTTGTATTTTTATATAAGTGTAGATAGATATAGGCATATGGACCGTATTCATTCGTAAATAATGTAATAAAAATTTATAGAACTGAAAAAATGTAACATAAAACCAAGTATTACATTTTTAAAAGCATTACAATGACAAAAACTACTTTGGTAAAGGATTGACGTATATACTAGTATATGAGTGAGCAGTCCATCTGTTGGTAAGTAGCCTGCCCTAAGCAACACCACTCGCTAAAGTTCTTTCCACATCAACCACACTCGTGGCGGTTCTCCGCTTTTCTGTTTGCACTATATTTCATACGAAGGACATGCAAAATGTGCAAACGAACTTCCTTCCGAGGTTATTTTTAATAAAGTTGGATTTTTAATGCTACATTTACTATTTATTCCACTCGCTGTTCCTCTGGGAACACTCAAATGCTCTTGTCACGCATCTGACGCTATTTTTGAAAATACCGAAGAACTTGTCATCTCCTTTAAGCTATGTCTATTTACATTACATAAAAAGCCTGAAGTGTGTGTATTACGAATACAATGTGTATTTATTATGTTGTACATCACAAAGAACGTCTGTCAAGATTGTTATTTGAATGTTACATAATGGTTAAGCTGAATACGATAAAATGACAAAATACAGAAATTTAACAAGAACTTTGTAGTACATTCTAAGTAAAGTTATAAATTTTGAAAAAAAATATATAAAGAAGGTTAAACTCTTTACAAGTATTTCAAAGGCACTGTAATTTTCAAAGTAGTAAAGCCGTTTAAAACTTTTGTTATAAAAAGAAATAAGTTTGAAATCGAATCATTTTTTTCCATTTTTTAATCTAATGAACCTGTATATGTAAAGCACATTATACATCTAAAAATGTACATAATTATTCAGTTCATTTGTAATATACAATATTGTATTTTCACGAATATTAATAAATCTTCATATTCTCGACGCATGCACATTTTGTGAAAAACGCTTCAACCGGAACAAAAATCTAGGAAACTATTTGGCGGAACAGAAAAATCTGACA
The DNA here is from genome assembly GCA_018249915.1 of Cecropterus dorantes dorantes. Taxonomy (NCBI): domain Eukaryota; kingdom Metazoa; phylum Arthropoda; class Insecta; order Lepidoptera; family Hesperiidae; genus Cecropterus; species Cecropterus dorantes. The sequence continues at coordinate 11,118 of DWLI01002123.1, forward strand.
CCCAAGGGACCTCTACCCGGAGAAAACTTAATAAAATTCAGTTATCAACTGGCAGCTCTTAATAGAGATAGCGTTTTTACTTTTTATCAATTTCAATTTCATATCCTTCATGAGACTTTGTAGGAAACAAAATTGAAATTTTAAAGCGTATTAAATATATCTATCTTAGTAACCTGTCTCCTGTTTTTATTATTTCAATATAATCAAGGTTGTATTTATGAGTAAAGAATTAGTTGTGATTTTTTAAAATCCGTTTTTTTTTAGTTTTTCCGTATTTCGTATCATATCTGACAAAAGTAACCTAAATATAATTCTAATACTCTCTCAACGATGTCGTATACACTTAGTGTACAGAAAATATCTTTTTTAATCTAATAAACTCCTTCGAGACAAATTCAATATAGAAACTTTGACGAGCAAAATAAAAAGTTTTACTCAAAAGTCAAGTTTTAAAACTTGTAAGAGAAATTTAGAAAAGACGTTTAACAAAAAAGACGCTTTTCAAGATATTGAACTATAAACAATAATAATCAAACTCGTATCTTATTCAACACAAACTGACCTTAAATTTTTGAGACTAATGTTTCAAACGATTAGATTGAAATTTGCAGTCTTCAATTAGATTAAATGATAAAATTTAATCTAATTGAAGGGCATATATTTTGTCGTTTTTAATTTCTCTATTTTTATAGATATATGAAACGACTTCTCATTAAATACTTTTTTTTTTATATTTATCGAGAAGTTTATAAAATGAATGACAAATAAATGTACTTGATACACGTAAATGTAAATGAATCTTCAACAGTCTTTTATTCATCTCTTGTATTTCAAGTTTAGGTATATTTAAAATGAGACGATTTAATTATCAAAATGGTTAAAAATTGTACCTTGCACTGAGACACAACTCGTCTTGATTACAAGACTAACTTGTCTTGATTATAAGAATTTGATGTAAATTAGTAAATCAAGAATCGGTATCTCAAAGTTCAATATTCCTCATTTCCGTTCATAGCTCGTATCCTCCTAATTTCCCTGCCTCATCTTTGTACTACGCAAAGACACATATCAAAGTTGGTACTTCTGTCATAGCATTGAACAAGTTGCCGAACTTAATTAACGCCTCTAAATCCCCTGAGGGAATCAGCACGTTAAAGATATGTTATCGTGAAATTCATTCTCGCGAGTCAAGTACGTTTTTGTTAAAGGTATCAAATTTTTTATCATAAAATGCACTTAATAGTACCAACATATAAACGTAAAAATAATAAGGTAAAATATGATACACATAAAGGGTACATACAATCAGTGTTTTTTTTTTTTTTAATATTTGGTATCGCGAGCTTATCGGCGTTGAAGGTCTATAAGGGGGCTGTGGAAGGTATAGAGAAAATTGGAGGAAGTTGTTTAGGGAGCGAATGCTGATTTGTTATTATAATAGTCTTCTAGATTAAAGGAAAAAGAAGATTACTTCCTATTTACGAGGGCACTAGGAAAAGTTAGATTAAAAAAAATGCCGGTAAACAAAAAAGTTTAAGAATATCTCATGTAGATTATAATATTTATAAAATATGAAAAAAAATCCTGAGATTAGTCCGTTTAACCAAACAAACTGAACTGATTTATAATATAAGTATATTATCAACTGAACAACACAATACATACATAATATGACATATGACATTGGGGACTGACGCGCAGTGGGTTCCGGGTTCGATCCCCGGCCAGACGGATATCTGAATGATGAATTTAGATTTCTGTTCTCAGTCTGGTTATTTGTGTATTTGTGTGTCCGTGGCACCCGCGACACAGGAGAAATTTTTAGAGCGGTGCTATGAGTATTGAAAGCAAGTTTCAGTGTTTTTTTTTTAATATATACACGTTGTACTAAGTTACAAATTCTATTTCAACATACTCGTGTCGGTTATGAATAAAATATTAGCAGCCATTCACGCCTTGCTGTTTGTCATAAAAGGTTTCGATTACTAAGGAGCATGTAATAATTGGAGCATTTTAGCCGGTGACTTTATCTTTGGATATTCCAACTTAAATAGACTCACGGTCCTAATAAAATCGTTACTGTCTTAAAAGTTAGAACACACGTCATCTTACTAACTTAGGTAACTAGAAATATTATAGGTTCAATAAACTTTCGCACGAAATAAGCTTTTTTTTCGTATGAATAAAAAATTACATTTGTCAACAATAATGTACTAAAAATTCATATAGAAACTACGAGTATTTCAAAGCTTTGGAGTTAAAAAGTTATTCATTGTGATGTATTCCCAAGAGATTGCCAATGTTAGTCAATACCTTTGTATTTAAATTCATTTATTCCAAGCTTTGTAAGGCAATTTTACAAACAAATATTAAACAAATCTGATCAGAACAGTAAGTCCTTAAATCTCTTGAGAGACGAATCCTTAAAATAATTATTTTATATCAGCCAGTAATTGTAGAATTTGTTGTGGAATACTTTGAAATTAATCATTTAATTCGGTTATTGGTGTGGCGACGCAACGTGCTCCTAATGCACGGTTTCGTAAACTTTTTGGAATAAAGGACCCCTATTCAGAAAAAAGCTCCACGTACCCCTGTTAAAAATATTTAGAAAAATGAAACAAGCATTAATGTGCATTTTGATATACAATCACTATTTTTGGTAGT
>DWLI01002124.1:0-13783 GCA_018249915.1 Cecropterus dorantes dorantes
TGGCCAGCGCGGTGGAATATGGCCTGAAACTCTCTCAATCTGAGAGAAGACCCGTGCCAGCAGTGGCACAATAATGGGTTGACGTAAAAACAGTTAAAAAAAATCAATGGCATTTTATATAAAATCGTCAATGGCTGTAACGCGCGCCCTTCGAGCGGTTACGCATTTTTGAGCATCGCGGTGGCAATGAGAAACAATGTATTTTTCGCGCCAACGTTCGAATAATTCACCGTTTGGATAATTGTGGATTCGGATAATCAAGGTTCGAATAATCGAGGTTCTACTGTACATGAAGTGAAAACTTCAGATCCCTTCACATATACTGCGCGCACGGACGAGTGTGAGATTTGGCTTAATTAAAGTTCATGAAGAAGAGAAAGTAGGTGATTACTAACGTCAATGGGCGGCAGTGACCACTTACCACCAGTTGGACTGCGTGCTATTACTTAGTAACAAACGGCTACTTCAATCGTATAAAAAATTACTAACATCTCACTTCATATCTTGAGATTGTAAGATTGTATATATTTTTCGTGACTCCTTGACGCAAAAACTATTTGTTGAATTTCACTGATATTTAACACAGCCACAGAGAGTTTATGACTTGAATTATCATATAGGACACTCATTGCCGTGGTAAACGTAACTAAATCAAACAGAGCCGCGGGAATGAGCTATTAATCATTTAATTTATTATTTTACTTACCCTGCCCCTCGACCGCTGGATGCCCTCCCGTTGCGAGTGTAAGTCCTGAAGCACCGCAGCACCGATCTGCTCCGTCTCCAACACCACCCGGTACCCCTCCGTGAGGGTGCGGCCGGTGCGCTCCACCCGCTCGGTGTTGTCCAAGAGCTTACGACGCTGATCGTTACCAGACCAGTCGTCGTACTCCTCGGGGTCTATATTGTCTGTTGGGAGGTAACCTTCTGTCAAATGTTGGTACAAAGACGAGGGACACGCTTGACAAGATTTGGTTCAGGACTAAAGGACTCAGGTAAATATGGTATACCATCTGCATAGTATTTGTCCTAAACCTTATTAATGATGCGAGCATCCAGATTGCTCATATCATTAACATGGTTCAATACGATGCTGAATGTTAAGTGGTAACAGTCGCACATTGACATTTATAACCAATTACATATAGGACATTGATCCTACCTAGTTGAATACTAAGATGGTCGCCTTATATGTAAATTAACGGCCACACCCTTAAAAATAAATGCAAGAACTGCTTTCTACTCCAGATAGGTGTGTGTGTGTACAAGCACATGCCACCATGCATCAAATCACTTTTAGTAACTGGTACTAAAGTAAATGGGTTTAGTTGTATATTTTTGTATCTTTTTGGACCTCTGCTTTTAAATATTCATTCAATTTTTACAAGCTAAAAATATTCATATGGCAAATTACATAGACATATTATATCAAGAGCCAATATTATTACACAAGAGATAATTTTTGTTATATATATTCAAGTCTGATGAAATTAGTTTACATATGTACAATTTCAGATGTTTAAATATTACCTACACGTGACTGTATGATTTAAACAACATGTTTACTTTGCCATTTAAAGTTCAGTCTATCATTGAATTTGTCTTTAAATATCACATTTCTCGGGCTAAGAAGGTGAAAACAACATTTTTATAACATGTTCCAGACGATTTACTGGTGATACATGAGCAGATTGAAACGCATGTCATGTTATGAGAGAAAATGCATAAAATAAAAAAAACTTTTGTAAAACACAATTTGGTATTTACAATTTGCAATTCTTCCGATCTTATTCTTCACTGTATTCCTGTTTGTGTATACTTTCTACTGATTACTAAAAACAATAATCTGTTTTTAATATAAAGCAATTAATAACACCTATAGCAAGGGATATTCTCATTAAGACAAGTGTTTTTAAACATAGTGCCTTTTTGGGCATTGGAGAAAAAAGGGAGGTGCTGAAGTGTTTTTTTAAAGCTGTGGTACATTTGTTTTTTTAATACCTATATTAAATCAAATCTTAAATTTTCTAAACTATATCAAATATATAAAATTACCACAAAACATTATCAAATATTCACTAGCTTAAATGGAATCAAACTAGTTCAGATTTTTTCTCAAGTTCTGAAATCAGGTTATCTCATAATGTACGAGTAATATATATTATGTGTACATACATTATCTTGGTATAAGTTATTATTAATCATACTTTCTCGAGTGTTAATCATACATATTAATAAATCTTTCAACTTGTAACAAATAGATAACAACGTCAACTGAAAACCATTGCCTATGTACCTAGATGAAAATCAAAACAATGAGTGTATGGCTATAAACATCTGTATCTAATTCTAAACACTGAGATCAGTGGTTCCGAGCCAATGGTGGCACCCATGATAGCATCAGAAGGTAACTGCGAATCTTTGAAGGGTTAACCTCTGTACTTGTAAACAATGCCATACTATTCTATGAATTGATAATACAGGGAAATACAGAGAGGTTCATGGCAACAAAAAACTGTCCCCAATGATGGAAACATTAAGAAAACAGTGTGGCTGCATAATCACTGGCTGCTTAGGAGTAATGTCATTGTATAGATCCAGATACAATAGTCAGCACGTGGCAATAACTTCTACAGCAGCATCTTACCATCAGGCGGACTGCACGTTCATTTGCCACAACAGCAATACATAAGCATGCAGTCCACCTGATGGTAAGTGTTCACTGTCAAGCATGGACATCCATAATCAACTCCACATAAATCAATTATTTTACCTGAAGTCATAAGGGGATAAGTCATAAGGTGATAAGTCATAAGGGAATAAGTCATATGGGGATAAGTCATAAGTAGATAAGTCATAAAGGGGCTAAAATAACAGCGTCAAGTCAGCTGGCATCTACACCCTTCCAACAAATTACATGAACTGCTTCACACTAGAAATTGGTATTACACTGTACCTACAAAGTCAAAGCACACTGGTTCTACCAAATATTGAATAATAAAGATATTCTAGCAGTACTTACATGTTGCTGTATTGCTGGAAACTGATCTGTATTCTTCCTTGACGCGCTGCAGCTCAGCTCGGTACGCTGCTACCCTGGAACCAGCACCAGAGCCACGATACTCCAATTCCAGCTGCTCCAGCTGTAAGCAAATAATGTACTTTATGACTGTGCTAAATATATAAGTACAGGAGAAAAATAAAAATAGTATAGTTAATTGAGACATCATCATCGAGCTTTTAATATTCCACTGCTGAGCATCTATATCTTTTCTCAGAATGACAGTTTTAGGTCATAGTCCACCACAGGGTCCAAGTGGGATTTGCTTGAATTTAGACACCTTTATAAACTTTTTTTAAGGGCTCTCAAGTATTAGGTTTTCTTAAAGTGTTTTCCTTCACCGTAAAACAGTGATATTTATTTTCTTATACAAATTAATTACGATTAATGGAGTAGTACAATTTAAATAAGAAATGCGTGTACATATTCCCACATCTGATTACAGAAATTGAATTAATAGTTTTCGAGAATACTTATTTTTAATGATTTGGATTTTAGCTGGCTACTGATAATAATGATAAGAATACAAACTCACCAAATCATTAGCTTCCTCGAAATTTGACTGGATCTCTCGCGTAAGTCGATCACGATCTTCTGTAATTGCATATTATTACGTAGAAAGTGAATCAACTAAAAATATTTCATCTTAAAATTTAAATAACAAATACAAACAATTTTATCAGGTGATAAAAATTACAAGCTAATATGTAGGTACATTTGTGTTAGAATATATTATTGTACGAATGTGCGAATTCAATGGTAACAGTATTAAAGGTATACATAATTAAACAAACCTTCATTGGCCACTTTCAGCCGACCGATCTTAGCAGTAATGTCTGCCGTAAGTACGGAGTACTGCTGTTCGTATGACTGGATTAACGTAGCCATTTTTAAGCGTTGCCGCTAATTAATCTCGATAATAAACACTCCCGCGCTGCGATTTTACACGGTAATTCTCATTGTATTGTGTATTAATACATGAAGGTAAGTAATCAAGAGTGATCCACGATCCTGCGTCATCTGCGATCGACTTTACTTTGACATCTTGTTTGATAATGAAAAATGAAAAACAAGACAGAAGACTTATCTTTTTTATGTATTGTTTTTACGGTCTTGGCTTCTGCTGTTTCAGCCTAACATTAAAACTAATAAAAATAAGAATAAATATTTATGAATCAAGATTTTTGCTTTCCACCAACAACCTACATCGTCACGGTTAATAAATATTTTTCTGTTTAGTTACGAATTAAAAATGAAAATTGAAAATTATTAAAAATGAAATATTTTAAATATTGGTAACATTGTTCAACAATACTTAATCCTTTTTACTAATATTGATCAAGACGGCAGAGTAAATAAACTTAAAGTAAAGTAACTAACTTCACTTTAAGTCGTACTTTAATTTTATTTGTCGAAAGCGTATTGGTATAACTGTGTAATTCAGTGGCACTATCAGAATCATATAGCACGACTACACGACTAGCACGACTTTTAGAAAACTTAGTTCGTTTATATTAAAAAAAACACATCTATTTCTCGTGGTAATTTATATATTTTTTATGAAGCCTTATTTCTAGTAAGCCAAAACGTAAAAATATTTTTTTAACTCACTTTCCTAGTAAAGTACTTAATGACTAGCCAGTTCTTTCAATTGGTGAATCGAGGTTGATTGAACTTTTTTTTGTGGGCTAAGTAGATAGTAATTTACTTGGCTTTTTTATATTTATGGGATATTTTTGCTTTTTGTGCGAAAATTATTACATCTTTTCAATATAGTTTAGAAATAGCAAATATATAGCCTTGTTGATATATTTTAAGTACTGTCAGATAAGTTCATAATTCCCTGTTCTCACGTTACCTGATTTCTTTATAGGTAGCTTGATCTCACAAAACCCAACAAGTGACTTAAAAGAAAACAGCTTCGTGCTACTTCTTGCCATTCAAATTTTATCAGGCGCTCACTATTAAAAATAAGAAAATTGTAATATATTTTAAATTGTGAAAATTTGCTGTTTTTAGATTTTTTCTTTGTACACACATTATTAACTAGCTAGAATTAAAATTTCAAGATTCCAGGTCATCTGGAAGTGGGTTAGCTTTTGGATATGTCAGTCAGTCATTAATAAAAATGCAAATTTTTGTACCTTAATATTTCAATAACTGTTTGGGCTACATTTATGAAATTTAAAATGCTTAACAGTCTCAGAGGTTTTAATAAATATACCAAGTTTCGTATAGCTAGCTAAAGTAGAATTAAGTTATTAAGAGCTCAAAAGTGGTGCCAAATGGTTCCTGTAAATAACACTTGCGTTGCTTCGTTGCCAGAGAACTTGGCAACACGCTGCCGCGTGTTTTAAAACAAAAATATGCAATGAACAATTTATATTTAAAACAGAAACCTTAGGGCCTGCATACCTCTTTGTAAAATAAAATAATAATACGAAGAAGGGAGCGCTTATTAAGTTAGGGTTAGGTTTAAATCACTTTAGAATTTTCAATTTTTTTTATCAAATCAAATAAAAAATATATATTTCTTTATTTTCCTTTAGGACCATAAAATGATATACAAAAAGAAATATCTCTAAGTACTAGTTATTCGAGATATAGTGTAGGGGGCTTGGGGGCGAGCCGTTTATTATATCAACTCCAATCTAGAAGGCGAATATATGGTGCAGGCATTTCGAACTAAACGTATTGCAGAGCGTTTTCATTACCTTCCATTTCTTAAAACTTTACTCGTATTTTGTTGTCTCAAAACTATATATATTAAGTAATATGTTGTTAATGTTTTATTATATTATATTTCGTTTCGAATTTTCGTTGTCTATATTGCATTGAATAGAAGAATATGGTGTGAACGAGACAACAGGAGTTCGGCCGTTCAATTTATGAATCTATTCTATTGACTTGAGAAGTTGAGTTATAGACAATAGACAACATTTTTTTTTAATTTTTGTATTGTGTGGTATGAAGTAGAAGTGTAGAACAATTTCTCAAAGTCTGCATACAAAAGTCTGGAATTTGGAAGTTGAAAGGTGTAAAAAGTTTTGTAAAACATTGTTTTGTAAGATGATAACATTTTTATGAAAGGAATTGTGAGATTTACCTGAATTATGTGACTACAAACAACTTTTAGTATGAATATTTACAAAATAATGTTGCTGTAAGTACCTCTAATGTGATTATTAGTAAAATATGGTTAAACATTGTGTGTGTACCGAATTGATTTGAAATTTTAAACTTCGAGGAAAATGAATGTTTTTGATTGTGAAAGTGATAAGTATCGTAAACCGTGTTGCAACTTTTATTAGTTCTTAGAATTAAGATAGCGTGCATCTATCTTCGTCTCTGAATATTTGAATGAAGAACGTCTATGATAATTTAAATGCTGATGAGGTAGAATTCGTTGCTTGTATGTAGTGATTATGAACATGTTTACGAGATTGTTTCACGAAGTAATTTAACGCAATTAATATTTTCTCTTCTTGTTTCCTTGTTTACACGTATGTTTTAAATGTTTCAATAGTTTTTTTATTAGTTTACTTGTTTAAGGCGGCTGACTCAGATGTATAGTACCGGATTCTTCATAAATATTGACGAGATGACAAATAGCAAACAAACTTCTAAAGGATCCAATTGATTGTTGGTAAGATGCATTTCCTGATAATTTTATTGTAGGTATTTATTTTGAAAATACTTTTATACTAATCTTGTATAAATTGCATAAGTTCTATTATAACTTTAAAGATTTGACTCAAAAGAATATTAAATATTGTATAGTTCAATATCATCATGTTGTTGAAGTCCTATGATAAATAAAACATTTTATGCTTTAATTTGTATCATTTTGATTGTTACTTATTGATTTAAATTTTAGTAAATAATATTTATTTTAAGCTGAATCATTTAAAACACTTAAACTTTTGAATGTCAAAGAGAAAATTTATCAATTTTCCAATCTAATTTCATAAGTTAGCGTTACCAAATTCTACAAACCTTTGTACTATCTATACCTCTAATTTAAAAGTTATGTATGATCATATGATTGACAGTTTTCAGACATGCCACGTAACTGTGATGAGGACTCTGGCCGCAGCTCCTGCTCAGCTGCCTCCATCACCCTCAGTCCTATCATGGACCACCACCAATTCGAACCCCCCCACCTACCAGATCAGAAAGAAAAGGTCAACAAATCAGGAGCAAAATCACACTTGAGCCTCAAGGTTAGCACACAACCAAGAAGTTATGTAAATCTCATAAAGTCTCCGGATGAAGCAGATCCGTTTCCAAGTTACCGACAACCAAGGCATCACAGGAATGCAATATTCAACATGTTTGATTCACCAAGAAGAGGAGGACTGAGTAACGCACATTCCACACTTGACATAGCTTGTAGTACTCAAATTGAACATTCCAAAATCCAAAATAATGCATTTTCCATGACAGCTATTAATATTGATAATAGTGCAACTAAACCTAAGGAAGCACCACTAAGTACAAATTTCCGCAGGACTAAGCCAGTTCAAAGGGCTGCATCGAGACTTTATAAGGCAGATACTGGTTTTAAAGGTAAAGAAGGCTGTACAGGGCCAGAATTCATTGTCAGAGCATCTCAGCCCATGAAACATTTGGACTTGACTGTATCAGCTATTTGTGAAAAGAGAGTCATTACTGTTGTTCTCCTCAATGGTCAAAGAGTAGAAGTGCTCTGTGATCCAAATACAATCACAGCAGGTCAACTGTTTGAAGCTCTGGTGCGCAGTGAAAATTATGAACACAACTTTATGTTAGGCATTGCAACTCTTATTGGAGGGGACTTTGTGTTCTTACCAGATGATTATAAAGTTAAAAAGATTGCTCCAGAAAATTGGCACAAACATATAAATAAAAAAAGCAAAAGTATTGAAGAAGATATTTCTTTAACTGTATTTCTTAGAATAAAGTTCTTTCTACCAAAAAATGTTGCCAGTAACATTCAAGGTGGAGAATGGCGACACAGAGTATATTTACAACTGAGGAGAGCAACTGTAGAGGGACAAATGACGTCAACAATTCAGAATCTCATTTTATTGGCTGGGTATGCCTTGCATATTGAATTTGGCGAATTTTCATACAGGGAACATGGTACTGCTGATTATTTTCTACTTGAACATTATTTACCTGAAAATATTATAACAAATGACATGGCTGATGTGAAATTGCGAATGAAAAGAGCGCACGAATCTAGACGCGGATTGGACAAGAATAAGGCAATACTTAATTATATTACATTAGCACAAACATTCCGAGATTATGGAGCACATTTTTATTCTGCAGTTTGGGCAACTAGAGATGGATTCTGCAGAGATGTCTGGTTGTCAATTGGACCAAGAGGTGTAACACTTTATTCCAGAACGAACCCTATCACAGATAGTTCAGGATCTAACACAAATCGCATAGTATTACAAAGCTTGCCTTGGCATCATATTCACACGTTCTATTACAACAAAAAGAGCCTTTACATAATGCCTAATACATATTCTGGCTTATCGAAAATCGGAATAAAATATAAACTTAAAATGACAGACAATAAGAGTTACTTCACCTTTTGGCTGGCCTCCCTGCATCACCGATTGTATTTAAAGTTGTATGCAAAAGAGGACTTTATAAATTATTTATCAGGTGAACTTGGCTGTCCTTTAAACACAGATGGCAGCCCAAAGAAAATTGACTGCAGTAATTATCAAGATAGTTATAATTTAGCTGTAAGAAATCCTATAAAGATTAGAAGACCTGCTAGAAGGAGATTTAGAGTAGACTTATTTGGAGATAAAAAAATTGTTAATAAAGAGAATGAAAGACCTGACACTGAGGAATTGCTTAGGCAAATCCTTTCGCCTAAGAACAGCGACGAAAGTCTCTTGAATACATCTAACATGCAAGGGAGTTCTAATGAAGGTCTGTCTTCATCAGAGAGCAGCTTACCTCGAAGACATGGAGTAAAAATGGGAACTAGAGTATTTAATGGAATGAAAACTGTATTAGATAGTAACCACACCAGAACACCTCCCAAAAGGTACAATACGTGTATTGGTGAGTTTGGCGTTAACCATAGTGATTCCGATGATCTAGGTTCAGAACAAAGGCAACACTGCACAGTGAATAGTATGAAATTACTGCCTGAGCGACCATATAGCCAAAACATGTCGCAAGCGCCAACTGCCTACGTTTTAGAATCTCCTAAGGTTTATTCAGATGTTTTTAATTTCAGAGAAACTACAAACGAATCCTGCCTTAACACCTCCATATTTGAAAAGTTGGACAATATGGAATGTGTACAAGGTGAAAGGATTTTCGTGACAGCCATTCTCGAAAGAGATAAAATGAATGCCTTAGGATTACAAGTAGCGGAGGGATCTGATGGAAATGTGTACATAAAATCAATAACTCCTGCCAGTTCAGCTGATTTATGTGGAAAATTAGTACCAGGGGATCAGATCATATCAGTTAATGGACAGACGTTATTGAATTTAAAATACGATAAAGCTTTAAACTTGTTGCAGTCGGCGCCGCAAAAAGTGGAATTAATAGTTTTACAGACAGTAAATAAAAATAATACAATGGACCAATATAACTTAGCAATGAATACTCCAGAACGAAATCATGGCCTAGATTTAAGTCAAGCAAGTTTACGACGTAGTATAGCCAGCGCGTTAGATCTTGATATAACAGACGATGAGCTTCTAAACGAGGAAGCACTGAAAACTATTTACGCACTGATAAAGTTAACGAAAGAGAAAGTAATTAGTAGAATGCAAGATAAATCTACTAGGCACTCTACACCAGATATGACTAACCTGCAGAAAAGTTATTCAGAGAATAAAATTAATAAGGTACACGAAGAACTTGATGTGGATTCATCGCAAGAGAATACGCCACAAAAGAGGAATGCACAAAAGTTTAATACATGGCGGGGACAAGTGCCTTATAGACCGAAGCGTCGACCTTTGAGTTTGAGCATTCCGTCCGACGTTCATTTGCCCGACAATTACTTGAACGATGACTCCGGCAATGTTTTAATGAAGTCTTCGTTGAAATCGATTCAATCGTCCTTAAACAGTTTAGATAACTCGAAAGGTAAGATTGTGGCGGTCCCTAGGAACTTCGGACTCAGTAGGCGATGGCTCGGCCCCGTCCGTTACCCAGTCACGCCTTGTAAAAATAGCAATATAAATACTGACAGTGCAATCGTTGACGGTAATGTAGTTAGAAGGCATTTCGTATATGGTGCTGGAGATTCAGATGAAGATCAAATATTTTTATAGTTTACTTGATCTTGTATATTATGTTATATAGTTATTTTAAGTTTTATATGACAAGTATAATAATAAATGCAATATTGTTTAAGAAAAGCAGAGTTTTCTTTAATTCCGGAGTGCGTAACAATAGGTCGTTGTTTAACATAACGTGTATTGCGTAATTATTGTATCATCTCTGTTACATAAAGTAACTATAGAAATGTGGACGGAATGAGAATATAAGTGTGGGACACTTTACATACAAAGGGCGTCAACCGATACGATTACGAAAAATAAAACTATAATAGTTACTATCTGTAACCGGTTGTGTCATGGGGAATAATCCCCATTTTTGCAAAAGATAGCAGGTCGATTTTCTGTAGTGGAATATTATTAAGTATCGATGGTCTTTTTATTATAAATTGTCATATTGCATAATATATTAGATTCCTACATATAATCATGTGTTAAGTAATCAACCTTATTCAAGATTGAATGGCTCATATCAGTGTAAAGTAATGAGTACAACATATTACACTGTTATCAGCATTTACTATTCTGTGAAGATCGTAAAAAGTCGCACTTTGACTTCCGTCCATTTATTATTCAAATAGTCAAGCGCCAAGGCTTACGTAACGAGATCTTGCGCGAACGAAGTATATTTTGTAGCTGATAACGTAAAGTACCTAAATGTAGTATAAATTATTTCCATTTCTGATCAGAATTAAGATGTTTTACTAACATCGACAAACGTATTGCTCATTATATATACCAACAACTTTAATATTACAGTGTTACCGAGTTGTTTTATAATTAAAACTTGAGGTAAACGACCATAAAATGACCAACATAATTAGTTGTTACCTCGTAGTAACTACATACTACTATATACATTGGTCTAAACTCTGAGCATAGTGTATTAAACGAGTAGGTACTCTCGCCCTCGTGTGAGCGGTCGTTGTCCTATGGAATAGATAATAATAAGAGCCAGGCAGTTTGCTTTCACTATAACTACTAAGTACTTGTAGTTCTCAGGGTCTTTGTATGATAAATTATGGAATTTTGAAGAAAATAATGCAATAATAAAGTAAATATCAAGTAGGTACGTTATTATAGAAAGGATTTTGCATATTAAATAAATAAGCCAAACTAATTGTGGTTACAAAATAAAATTAATGTCTGTGAAGTTAAATTAATGTTAAAAGTTAAAGTTATAAGCATAAAATTACGTAACATACGTATTTAGGTATAATTAATAGTCTGCCATTAAAAAATGACATTGAATAAATCATGAGTGACAAAAATAAAACTTGGAAAACATTATTTATTAATTTATTAAAAATAACATTTTGCTTTAAAGCAAACATTAAAACTAAATAATTCTAAGACAGCTGTCTTCTACATTTGTAACACAATCAGACTCAATAATAAAAGAAAATCATACACGGCACATTTGTAACATCATTCATCTTAACATTGCAATACCCTTAACAGGTGATGTAACTATCAGAGTCTTTACACTAGAAATGCATTTTAAGTCTGTGAGCTTACATCATACCTCCCATTCCACCCATACCACCCATCCCTCCCATACCGGCCATCGGGTTTGGTTCCTTTTCTTGTGGAATATCACAAATGACAGCTTCGGCTGTTGTCAGCAGTGATGCGACACCACTAGCATCAGTCAGCGCTGTCCTCACAACTTTAGTAGGATCAATGATACCCTTTTCAATCATATTTACATACTCATTGTTCAGTGCATCATATCCAAATTCGGGGCCGAGGTCCTCTACTTTGGCAACAACTACAGATCCGTCAATACCAGCATTGCGAGCGATTGTCATGCAGGGCATCTTTAATGCTTTCTTAATGATCTCAACACCAGTAGCTTGGTCAGAGTTGGCAGTCTTCAGCGCCTCGAGTGTTGGGATGCACCTAAGGAGAGCTGAACCACCTCCAGGAACAATACCTTCTTCGACCGCAGCACGAGTGGCATTCAGAGCATCATTCACACGGTCTTTCTTCTCATTGACTTCCACTTCACTTGAGCCACCAACATGAAGAACAGCCACTCCAGAAGCTAGCCTGGCGAGGCGCTCCTGCAGTTTTTCCTTCTCGTATTCAGAATTAGTTTCCTGAATCTGGTCGCGGATTTGTTCTGCCCTCCTGTCAATGTCAGCTTTCTTGCCCTTACCCTTAAGGAACAATGTGTCATCCTTGGTGATAATGACCTCTCCGACCTGACCGAAATCTGAAGCCTGGACATCCTCTAATTTGATAAGGTTGGCATCATCACCAAATACAACTCCACCTGTCGCTATGGCCATGTCACTCAAAGTAGACTTGCGGTTGTCACCGAAACCAGGGGCCTTGACTGCGGCAACTTGGAGACCAATTTTAAGTCTATTAACTACTAATGTTGACAAAGCCTCGCCATCGACATCCTCAGCAACAATGACTAGGGCTTTCCTTTGCTGGTTCGCCAATTCGAGTGCCGGTATGATAGTTTGCACATTGCTGATCTTTTTCTCTGAAAATAGAACTAGGGCGTCCTGGAATTCGACCTTGGCACCCTTTGATGAGTTGATGAAATATGGTGAAATATAACCTCTGTCGAATTTCATACCTTCGATAACTTCGAGTTCGTCGGTCAAGGTCTTGCCGTCCTTGACGGTAATGACGCCGTCACGGCCTACCTTCTTCATGGCGTCGGCGATGAGCTTCCCGATTGCGAGGTCCCCGTTCGCGGAGATGGTGGCGACCTGCGCAATCTCCTCCGGCGTCGTCACGGGCTTCGACATATTCTTCAGCTTGTCTTTTACTGCGTCCACCGCCATCATAACCCCTCGTCTGATCTCGATCGGATTGGCACCCTTCGAGATTTTTTCGAAACCTTCCTTGGCGATCGCTCTGGCGAGCACCGTTGCTGTGGTGGTGCCGTCGCCGGCCTCCTCGTTTGTGTTGTTCGCCACATTTTGGACCAACTTCGCGCCGATGTTCTGGAACTTATCCTTCAGTTCAACCCCTTTTGCGACGGTCACGCCATCTTTAGTGATCTTTGGCGAGCCCCATGACTGTTCTAAAATTACGTTTCTACCTTTTGGACCCATTGTGACTGCGACGGCATCGGCGAGGACATCGACGCCCTGGAGCATCAGTGCTCTTACATCAGCACCGAACCTCACATCTTTGGCGTAAAATCTTGCAAATTGTTCAGATTTGCTTAGTGAAATACTTTTACGAAGCACGCGAGGCAAACGTAGCATTTTGTAATTTATTGGAATGATACTGCGGGGATGAAACGTTCCAGTGATCGCGCACTTCTCGAAGATTCTCGCGGCCGGAATCTCAAAACGTGATTTTTCTGCGCCGGTTATAGGTTATATGAAAACCACAGACAATATAGTAACAAAATAATATAATATCAAGGCCAAAGTATAGATGG
>DWLI01002125.1:0-13782 GCA_018249915.1 Cecropterus dorantes dorantes
AGCGATTTTGTGTTCTGTTCTGAAGAGTGTGAAAAGGAAGACATACTTTGCAACGCATATGTGGCTTACCTTAGGTGAGACTTTGATCTTGCCTAGAGTTGGTTATAGATGTCCATAGGCTGTAGTAGCCACTTACTATCAGGTGGACTGCATGCTCGTTCGCTACTTCCATACTATAAAAAATGGTACAATAGTTCTATATATGCTTTTGATTAAAAAGTAAATAAATATCCCCACTACCACGCATGGGCACGAGTCTGTCCTTGACAGGAGTAGGTCTGGAGGATTCATCAGTATGTTGCTCCTACATGAAAAAGATAACAAGAAATTGCAATTTGTTATCAATTCAACTGTCGTACATCAAAACACTGGATAAACGTACATAGCGAAAGATACATTTAAAGGTAGGTTTTTATTTTTTTGTATCGTAAACATAAATGTGAACGTAATTTATTATTCTTTGTGAAAATTGTTATTTCCCGTTTAAAGTAAACTTTGTTATATTCACATTGGTAGTTCTCGTAGTTCTGATGGAAACTTTTAAGACTCTCCAAATGCTTCTGGCAATGTTTTGACAGCAGCTCACTGAACAGATAATGAATAAGGGCTACACGTGCCCTGTGAAGCACGTGCTCATGAAACATCTCATTCCCTTACTATCTGCGTCCATTAGAATATTAAACTATTTTTTAAACTATTTTTTAAACTATTTTTTAAACTATTTTTTAAACTATTTTTCAACATATTAAATGTTATACCAAGTATTGTTTTTCATACAGTGCCTTAAAGGTTATCTTGTTATACTTTGAAACATTAACGCATTAATTTTTTTATAAATTTGATGTAGCAAACGAACATGCAGTCCACCTGATAGTAAGTGGCTGTTGTCGCCCATGAACAACTGTAACTTCATGCAGAGGTTCTGTCTGAGGTCAATCCAATAGCGAAAGTCGGTGAAAATCACATCGGCTTGTGTCTGACATTTTTGCTCACTTTTTTATAACATTGTAAAAGTGAATGAGCATGAGGTCAACCTGCTGGTAAGTCACTGCTGCCCTGTAAGCATGGTCATACAAGCATTAGGTTAATAGATCCGTCTGAAGTAAAGCACAGCGTTGCGTTGCTACTCCCGAGGACTAAGATAGTCGCCTCATAAGAAAGCGAGCCAAAATTTAGACTTACGCACAGGTGCGTTGCTACTCCTAGGACTAAGATAGTCGCCTCATATGAAAGCGAGCCAAAATTTAGACTTACGTGCGTGTGCACATAATCCATTTCATCAATCCTATTCTCATCTGACTTATTGTCATCTTAGAATCAGATTAGAAATATATATCATCTTAAAAACTACGACTAAGTATCGTTATTTAATACTAAGAAAGAAACGAGGTTAGTAACCTATGCTTTTATGGGATCAAAAGAGCTCACTCGGGCGTGCTCAACACATAATACCGTTATGGTAACACGCGTTATGGTCCTTCAGAATTATACGAGCTCTTTCTAAATTTTAACGGGCGATGTGCAATTGTAGCTATATAAGACGAGTTATTGCTTCTGTTCTAATAATAAAGATAGCAAGAACATGTGAAAACTATAAAATTAATGTAACAACAAAGTATATGATGAGAATTAATGAAAACTGTGTATTTTTTATACAAACTTAAGCCCACCCGCTCTGCGTTATGTAATTGTGTCGTTGTGGTATGTTTACTTAGAGAATTGAGTGCCAACAAAATTCGTAATCATAATAAAAAATGTAAACGTAATTCTATAATACAACAATTATTTTTATACCATATGAACACGCAATTATATGTAATAATATGCAGACCTATATCGTGTAAAAATATAACTATTTTTAAGAAACAATGTGTGACACACATTTCGCGAAAATTCTTGATATATTTTTATCACATTTACGATTTATGATCGACGGTCAAATTGAATAGAGAATCTGTCATGTTTTCATGGAATATAAACGGGAAAAAGCTCTATGAACAATGCCAAATCAATGGACACGCTTTGATAGTCATTGTTCCGTTTTCCTGAAAACGAGTTGAACACCCGTTCCAAGATACTGCGTAGCTTACGTTTTCCAAGATAACACCTGGATTTTCAGACTGTTTACAATACCAAAGTTTGAAAATACTACGAGCTTGGCAAGGTGGCAGAACCAGTATGTTATGACCGAGGAAGTACCACATTTACACTTATTACTAGTGTAAAGCAGTTCATGCGTTTCGTTGAAAGAGTGTGGACCTAAATTCGAGGCTAACATCTTAATCCTCACGAGGTACATCGCTTATGTAATTGACTATCAGAACTCCCGTCATATGTGGAGTTTGTTACAGATGTCAATGGCCAGCAGTGACCACTTCCCGTCAGGTGAACCTTGCTTGCGATTGCGATTTTATAAAAAAAAGCCCTGAGTCACCTATATTAACTTTAATGCACATACAAGTTATTTTATAATTTCATAAATATTTGTTAAAATGATAACACCCAACAAAAATATTTTCTCCTACTCATTTTCGTGGGTGTCAACTGTAAATCTTACTACGATAAGTACGATAGACGATATTAACTTTCCTTGTTCATATTTACGTAACCAAGTAACTTTCTACATAAGTTTATTGAAAATTCTGTTTATCATAATTTAGCCCACGTTAAGGCATTTAAAGACGATTATGTTTCTTGTAGATACAAGAAACTCAGAACAATAAACTGATAAATTTATGAACAACAACAAATCCTACTTCAGTGAAACCTTATAAATATATATCCAAACGTTACATACTAAACAAACATGTTGTTGATTCCAAGTAAATCATATCAGTTTATATAACAGGATTCAGACATTCCACGAAATATTTGAAATGTTCCCAATTTTCTTTGAATGCAAATCTCCATAATTCGCTTAATTGAATTGCTATTAGCTGTAAATTGTCGCTAACTGCATTAGTTACTAAACATTTTATAAGACTTGTTTCCATATAAATTTTGTTAGAATTATCTTTTGAAGTGTCATTTGTAAGCTTCGAAAGGAATGTTGTAAACAGGAATAGTAAGTAAATGCGTCAAAACGATTTGGAATTGGTTGTCAATTAAATCCAGGTCTTATGTAGATCGTTAGGATAAACTTTGACAATTTGCTTGTTCCTTTGTGCCGAGAGCGGAACAGAGGGAGTTATTTAAAGTTTAACCTTCAGTTTAGCGGTATCAATATTATTTTTAGTGAACGCGATCGATGAAAAATCTGTACGAACAATAACACGCACGATCTTTCGAACTGTGCCAACATGTGTACTTAGGCGGACCGCACATTTGCTTCTATAGATCAAGCATCAGATAGTTTTCGCGACTGCCGAAATTGCTATCAAACTTCCGTCATCTACTCGACGACTACTTAATAACTTATGCATCTTTATAGACGATCGACTGTTGATACATTTTTCGAACTACATCAAATAGGTCACTCATTGGCCTCTCTAGCAACAAAATGGAAGCCCGAACGGCAGAGGCTTAAGAAACTTTCCAGTAGTTCAAACAACAAGATAGTAGTTTTATCAACTGTCGCTTAAGCAAAATCACCTTATGAGCGTTAAGCCTTACGTTTTATAACTATACGCAACCTATTGCGAATATTCCAATAATCAAATATACGGGGTATTGTAATCGTAAACATAGCAAGATGAAAAAAATACATAAACAAGGTGCCAGGTTAGGTCAGTGGCACAGTTAACTAATAAAAATCATTTTCTGTTTTAGAAAACAACGACTCATAAATCCCAAAACTAAAAGTAGGGAACTTTTAATAAGAGTATATTTGTATCTTTCGGGGCGTAAGATTAATGCCAGAACTATAAGAATTATGATAAAAGAAGTTGAAACTACAATGAAAATGAACTAAATAACGCTAAGATCAGAACATCTTTTAACGGTTAATCCATTTTAATAATGGAATAAATTTCAAATTTACCCCATATTTTCCAGTTACTTCCGACATATTGGATTGTGAAAAAGGAATCATTAATCCTTTTTATTGTGAAAGGATGGAATTTCACAGTAAATTTTTGGTGAAAGTAAAACTGGTATCTATTTCGTACTCTTACGGGTACCGAATAGATACTGGTTTTACTTAGAAAAATAAACAATCACGTATTTATTAAATCAAATTGAAGTGACTGTTTCTATTGTCAAAATAAGAGATATTTACTAAATACATATGAAAGTAGGTATATACTGAACGTATACTAAAAACATCTCTTCCGGCTTTTTTCCGAAAACGTTGTACCGATTTTAATGGATTTTCCAGTGGCTCATAGCTGACGGGTATTTGGCATAATTATAGTATCGGGCAAAATATATCATGTTGCATTTTATTAATTGCGAGTGAAATCGCGTACACAGCTAGTATATTACGTAAAAGTAAGAGATTAGATCGCGCGATTTCATACGTCCTACTACTTTTCAATAAAATTAATCTAACAACTTTCACCTTAATCCCGATTATTCTCAAGAGATCATTTAGCAGAACTAGACTTGTTTATCTCATGGTTAAAACTTTGTATTGTGTAATTGGAAAATACACCCACGGATCTTTGCGAACAGAAATGCCATCTTATCGTTTGTTGGAATGGTCGGCTTCTAGTGACATTTAGAAATCCGCCCACGTATCTCGACGTCCCTTGCAATATATTTTAAACTAAAAAAATAGAATGATATACCTTTCTTGTTTCAGGATTATCATAATAATAGCCTGTAAATAAAAGGAACATTTTGAAATTTATAGATATATTCATGTCGTTTTCACAAATTGTAAAATACTAAGTTACATACTGACAGAAGTCTAATATTTACAAGGTGGTAAAACGACTATGGTTCTATCGGAGAAGTACCACCGCTACAATTATTTCTAGCGTGAAACACTTCTTGCATACGGTGGACGGGTTTGGTTGTCGGCTCGCTTTGATATGAGCTGATCATCTTAGCCCTCGGGAGTAGCAACACTTCTGTGATTTACTTCAAATAAAATCCCAGTTCTATATGACCACTTGCAAAGAGGTGGATGGCATACTTGTTTGGTTTTTTACTCTTACATAGTAAAGTAAACGTGTTAACACTCAAGTCATTGTTAAAAAAATGTTCTCATAAAATATCCTTTTTTTTTCGTATTATAGATTTAATCTGGACGTTTAGGAATGAATCCAATGCAATTGACCACGCAAATAATACTTTACTTTGCATCAAGTTATGCGTTAAGTTAAAAAGGGTTGACAAAGTGCATGGTCGCCGTCACAAATATTTCAGGAAACATTAATGTAATGCAAGTATAAATAACGGTACGGACGTTACTAAACTTGCTAAATTTAACTCTCTTATTGTATCACAAGTGAAGTTGTAAAAATAAACAGGATTACTTGTCGCCCACTTTCAAACGATCGTGATTCATTGGGTACGTCTCGTGAAAAATGACTTTTCAGGTATGCAAACCGACCGTTAATACGGTAATCACTAACTGTTGTATCCGGATACCAAAGGGATGAATAATATAAGGTACAAAGTAAAAGTGTTATGTAATGTTAAAGTACATTTTCAGTAAAGGAAGATTGCTATATAAACAGACTAGCTGTGCTTCGCGGTTTCATCCGCTATGGCATAAGAAAAAAAATCGAACAAACACACATAGCGTGATGCTATAGCCTTCAAACAAGCCTATGGCCTTCCTCGATAAATTTATTATTCAACACAAAAATATTTTTTTTTCAATTTGAACCAGTAGTTCCTGTGATTAGCCCGTTCAACCAAACAAACTCTACTGTTTTATAATATTAGGATACTCGTAGATGTTAAATAGGTTTATCTACGAAAAAATCTTACAACACGTCTGATTGGATTTTGATTGCGTCTGAGTAATTTTCTGAACTAATCTAGCAATATAATGATTTATGAGGGTCTTTCAAAAGAAAGAAAATATCATAGATGTTTGTTTTTCATAATCCCTATATTTCCGCCTTTTAAGTAACAAGGACAGCCTTCGCGTAAAAACACTAAGGCAGCCAAAAATTATTCTTTATGTACTGTTAAAAATGGATACATGTGTGTGCTAGTGCAGTTGGCAAGCGATGTACAAATGCAGGAAGATACATATCATCTGAAAATATAGAAACTATAAAGTGATTACATATACAGCTACTGTAAATGTGTAATTAGGAAAACTTCGTAATTCTCAGAGTAGACATACTTTGCAGAAAATTTTGCATAATAGAAGAGCGGGGTCAAGCCTCTCGTAAATCTTGTAATGTCAGTGAAAAGATGCATGAGAGAACGCGAAACATAATCTATAAAATTAAGTAACATCTATAATTATTTATTAATTATTGATTATAGTGTGTTTGTTTGATTGAACGCGCTAATCTCAGGAACTATTGGTTCGAATCTAAAAACCATTTTTGTGTTGAATAGTAAATTTTTTGAGGACGGCTATATAACATCCAGCTATGTTCGTTTTTTTATGCAGTTGCAGGTGATAGCATGGTGCACAGCTTGTGAATTATATTACCATTTATGTAAAATACTCACAAGAGTTGTGAAAAAACAATACCCATGTGACATTGTGTAATAAATGTTTGATTATATATAAGTTGCTCAATCTCACGAGTTATCCTTATTAGTCAAACATTTTGTTAACATAACATTTCCATAAAACGCCAGTACAAAAATTTGGATTAAACATTCACATCATTTATATTTATTATCAACAGATTTCTTATAAAACGTAAATGGTTATAATCACAAATTCCTCAATGCTGTACGTAAAGCTTATTATCATTACGCGTTAAAAGTGCTTTTGGTATTCATCGCGCTACACTAACAAACATTAATTGTCGGGGGAGCGTCCATCAATTCGAAAGGCCCACGTATAAGGGAAACGATTTGTTTGTTTACGGCAGTTAGTCAAGAGGTAAAATACGCAAGCATCGATCGCCCAGCATCCGGGCGGGTCGTTCCACCGCGAAGACGAATTCCTCCGTGACAACTTAATCTCGACATCTTAATTTGTTGGGCGCCGGAGTGGAATCTTCGGCGTGTCAAGAGCTCGGTCAAACACCTCACCTGCGAACGTACCTATCCGTAATCCAAACCCCATCTGACCTGATTCGTACAAAGGACATTACCATTTAATCGCAACAGTTCAATGGCATTGAATCGTATTTTAAGTGCTTTCTGTTTATCAAATCAAAAAATAAAAACAAATGTGCCAGTCCTGTTTGGAAATGCAAATTAATTTGGAGGAAAATATCGGCGGATAGGTCCGGTAACAAAGAGTAGGTACAATTTTCAAAAACATCCAGTGAAGGGGTCATTGTTTTGTTCTGAGGAAAATGACGTTAAATGTATCAATGCGTAACATAAAATTACGGTTTTATCTTACAATACATTTTTATATAATAACGTGATGAGGAAAATTTAATCAGGTACATTAACTATAGGTACATTAATTAAGTAATAACCCGCGATTTCGTCTGCGTCATCTATAAATTATATAATACATTTATATCTAATATGTAGAAGTTAGTACAGCTTTGACGATGTCACCAACTGTTTGTATGTTTTATAGAACTTATAAGGATCCGCCTAACTATAGTGAATTCCAATTTAGTTGTGACTTAGCCGTAATTAGGAAATTCTCTAGGAAGTATGACGGCTTTAATCTTACGCTATGGTAGTGTACAATGTTCTGTAGTATTTACATTATTATTACATTTATCATTACATAAATTATGGAAAAAAATAAAGTTGTATCTACATCCACATCTTTTTGCTCAGCGGTTTGTCCGTAAAACGTAACAGGCGGATAGTAAGACATAGTCCCTACTGTGAATATGGCGACAAAAACCGAAGTCATTTACAAAGAGTTGACAATTTGTGCGTTATGATAGTAAAGTTAGGCGCCGTCGTTTTTTAGTTTCACTTCCATCATTCAGATTTAAAGCAGAAAATAGTAAATTTGGTTGACTAGTTAAACCTCTGTCCTATTTATAGATAATTAAGGAAGTCAAAAGACAACAGAACAGTGACCACTTTCCATTAGGTGGATTCCGAGAAAATTTTGTATTTTTTTTTTCTGAAATAGTTGCTTCGGCAATCAAAAAACTACGAGAAGTATCAGAGTACACGAGAAACGTATCTACACATAAAACACGCCGTTAGGAACAAACCACTGATGTGGAAGTGTTTGCTCGTAGCTAAGTACACGTGGCCGAGTGGTCCCGAGTAAATAACCACAAGTCACTAATGAAGCAAACAAGCGCCGGTCGCCACGTTACGTTGGTGGAAACTTTGTTCGGAGGCTACATGTGGATATATTTATTTTTCCAGATCAAATAGACGTTTGTTTTACACGTGTTTTACACAATTTTGCACTCTTGGGAAATTGTTATACGTAATAATTTATTCACAGTTAAGCTAAATACAATACTTATAAAAGACTATCGTTTAAAATATGTTGAATACCGGTACAAAGAATACTGGTACGACTGGACAGAGATCTTCCGTTTACAAGAAAAAAGAAATAGATTGAATCAACAGCCCACCCACCGAGGCCTGTTCTAAAGAATTATTAAGTTAAAACTAATTATACACATTTACGGAACATAAACAGAGTCGACATCTTCAAATAGTTCAAAATATCGAAATCAAAAGTAGTCTATAAATTCCCCAGATAAATAAGCTACATCCATGCAAAATTTCATGTAAATCGGACCAGTGCTTCTTGCGTAATTGAGTTACAAACAGACGCACACCTCATTTTTATATACACCTCGTATAAATATAGAGTATAGATAGATTAATATAAATAAACACGGCCATTTTTCCATATTACACAACAATTTATAAAAACATCATTTTAATATTTTTGTTTGATTTTTTACAAGAGCACAAAATATTCATAGTTTTCTTTTGTTACAACATCGAGTAGGTGAGAAATGACAAAAGATGTGACAGTTTGTCATTCAGCCCGACAAGGCTGAACGTGGTGCAATGCATTTGCTTTGAACTTTTAAATGTCAACAAAAATGTAGGGCTTGACCGATATCACCTACAGTGATACCAATTTTGAATTGTAAATAATAAATGTTTACATTTTTAATATTTTTAGCTTAATAAATTATTAATGTAAGTCAATTATGTATTATAATATTATTTAAAAGATTAGGAATTCAAAAATTTTTAAGGAAAAAATGCATTTTTGACCCTTTTTGTTGTACATTGGTATCATTTTCTACAATCATAATCATTCTATTTGATACTAGTTTACCAATGTATCGCTTACAGTTTGCATTATAGGTTTACTTTTAGAATTTTAAGAGGATGTATTGTAAATTAAAAATAAATACCAACTCTGTGGACTGTTAGCTTTAATAATTGTCTAAATAGTCACGATTGACTTAATCGTAAAATATTTTTTTTTACTTATAGATAAGGATAGAGGTTAATTTAATTTATATTTTTTTGTAGGATTTATTAGATATTTTGCTTGTTTTTTTTAAATATTTATTTTAATTGTTATTTTAATTATAACTTAACTATGAAAAATATAGTTAAAGTTATTATATGTAATACTTAGACAGTAAGAAAAAATACAACTTTAACTTTTTAAAGAATTTTCTAAAAAAGAAGCTCCAAAAAACTTTATAAGCACTCCAAAAGTGAATCCGACGGTGTATCTACGAGATACTTCTATAATTCGGGAGTTGCATAGTTAGCCATATAAGTCACGTGCCTGCCGTGTTCGAGCGAGCTTGCAGAATATTCCAGCGAGCCGTCACTCCAATTAAGCACGTTGACTGTCAACGAAAGCTCTCCCGAATTGTACTGCGCAGCTATGCACGTGGAAAACGTGTTCCCGCGGTTGTGTGTTCAACACTCGCTTTGTTTGCATTGAGGTAGGATTTAGTAAACAACGAACATTGTTTGCAGTATAATATTATTATAGATAATTAATATTTGTTTTGTGTTTTAATAATGATTGATTAACTTGTTGTGTTGCTGTACCTTCTTAACATTGCTCGTCCGGTTTAATATTATTATTATAAATAATACTTTAACTTGAGAAATTTTAACTGTTGTTATATTTTGTCTAATTGAAGTCTTAAAATCAAAACTAGCAACTATACTATATAATTTAAAATGATTGTATTTTGATACTACAACACATGAATTAAGTTGACTACAACAATTTTGCTACTACAACAAATGAATTAAGTTGACTATAACAATTTTGCTACTACAACAAATTAATTAAGTTGACTACAACAATTTTGCTACTACAACAAATGAATTAAGTTGTCTACAACAATTTTGCTACTATAACAAATGAATTAAGTTATCAAAATTAATAGGGAAGCAAAAGCATTAATCACGTGATGTTCTTTTTACCATTTTAACTCTCTTCCTCTCTTTTGATGACACATGGTAAGGTATAAGACCCTACCCAAAATCACGTATATTTATTAAGTACCAAAAAGAATATTAAAATTTCAAATATATTAATTTTACTCTAGAAAATTAAGGAGCATAATAAATATGACTAGACAGTAAGGATGCAGGTAGTTTTTGTCATAAAAATAATATTAAACGAAATGGTGTAATCTTGCGAAAAACGTATATTGTACTAGTACATAAACATATTTAACGTACCTAGGACGTAACTCAAGTCACCAAAAAGAAAACGCACGTTTGACGAAAAAAAACACACGAGATATCTTTCTACACCCCTCTCCCCCATGTAATATTTCGTGTTTTTTGCCGAACTCCATCCCCCCTTTCAAGCCTCTCGTGATTAATGGACGGGCCCTTAACGCATGAGTTCAGCGTTTAGAGTAACGAAAAAACAAACCATGTAGAGAGGATTGACCCACGTAAAAATTACCAAGTTTAGAAAAGAACGTTGCTTTTTCATGACATTTCAGCACATTATGAAAATACCTAAACACATCTAGAAAAACAGGACGTGGGTGGAGGTTTTTCTAATAAAAATAAAAGGACTTTTATTGAATAATAATCGTCTATTTTAAGATATTCTTCGGAAGCACACCCTGACCTTTCTTTCCGTTTTAATGCTGCCATAACTCTAATAATCTGTTTAAAGGACAAGTTTTACTTTTTGTATATCATTTCACTGATATTAAAAAGAAGTAATCTTTGTTTTTATTCCAGAAACAATGTTACATACTATTGACCTTTCTTATCCAGTTTTAATCTAGTAGAAATAACAGATTTATGTAGGTATTTATATAGTCGGTGCACGTGTAGTGGTGCCGTGCTCTTGAATAGCACCACATATTTTTCCATGGAGGTCGTAGCAAGTAACTAAGGTGACTAAGGGATAAAATCCAAGAGATGGGCAACATCGGTTTGTTGTGTAACCAACACTCACTGCGCTCACCAATATACGTACCAGGCGCAGTGGCTTAGTAAAAACCCCCATTATGAGAAGTATAAGTCCAGCAGTTGACCTCAAATGGCTTATGAATGAACTAGAGGTGGGCGATTTCATCCGCTACTACATAAGTAAAAATAAAACAAATAAACATATCGTGATTTTATACAGCCTACTAAAATCCAGATTTTCAATTCATTTTAAAAAAAAATCACCCTTTTCTCCCCCTTTGGAGTGGAATTTCCTAAGTGCTCCTCTACACTTCCTAAGGAATCTTCATACTAAATTTCAACTTTCTTGGCTTAGTAGTTTCGGCTGTGCGTTGTCTGTCAGCCACTCACTCAGTAACGGAAGACTTTAATATATATAGATGATTTCCTATTTAAATTATTCATTCTGATTTTGAATGACCTCTATCTTCTATGGAGATCAATACCAAACCTGAAGACGGTCACAGATGTTTTGCTACCCTTGAGAACTAACATCGTACATAACCATATGGTTGTTACATCACAGTAAACTAAAATGAATACTACTATTAAACATATATATAGATGTGGTAATAGAGTTCCGTATTAGAGTAATCAATATAAGAGCTACCGCAATCAAATCAAGTTTTATGTACTTTTACAACGCGGCATATCAATCTGTCACTTTTATGATGTACTTTTACAAGTAATAACATGCATGAAGATCTTTCAAAGCGGGTGAAACCGCGCCACAAAACTACCTCTGACAAAAATGATAACGATGAAAGACTCACAAGATATTTATCCAAACGCGTCAGAGGAAAAGGTAATGTTTTTGCGTATACATACGAGTATATGTCTATTTCCTTGCCGCGACGGTTCTGCGACATGGCTGATTTTATGGTTTGTTATGTTAGATTCCACTCAATTAAGAGTAAAATATATTATTTTATACATAGAATTTATATGAGAATAGACAAAGTGAGGATAGGGGGATGATAAAGCAGGTTTTTGGTTTGATGTTTGTGTATGATGTTTGTGTCAACTATAGATGTCAAAGATAAAAAAAACATCATTGATAAAACATATCTATTAACACTTTTATGTTCCTATTTTGATGTACACTCCTAAAAAAATAAACTTGACACCCGACTACTTATTAACTCGAAGCCGTAAAGGTCAAGCGCTGGAAAGTAATTTGATCCAGTGTTTGGGATACACACTGGACTACAACAATGAGTCATCCCGTGCAATGCGCGAAATCCAGGTCGGCCGGCCTCGGAGAAGGCCGCACGAGACTGCGGACATTGTCTCGCGATTTGGACGAGACGTATAAATGTACTTTGTATATATCTTACTAGGATTACAAATATATTTTTATGGTATCCTTATTAGATACTTTTTGTAGATCCGTATATACTAGATCCAATATTTTTGTAGTATGCTTATTGGCCTTGTAAGTTAAGACCTTGTTGACTTTACAATTTTTACTATTGTTAACTCATTGTTATCCCACAGCACGGGTCTCAAAGTCAGAGGGGTTCAGTCTATAGGCTTAGGCATTGG
Source organism: Cecropterus dorantes dorantes (assembly GCA_018249915.1). NCBI lineage: Eukaryota > Metazoa > Arthropoda > Insecta > Lepidoptera > Hesperiidae > Cecropterus > Cecropterus dorantes. The sequence continues at coordinate 12,982 of DWLI01002125.1, forward strand.
ACATGTGTAAATTAGATGTTTTGAACCTTTGACAGCTTTTATTAACATCGAACATCGCGTGGAAACCAAGATACATATGTATATACATAACTGCAGTATTAGCAATTCTTTTTTTATTTCAAATTCATCAAAATCATAGAATCCTTCATTGAATGCCCGTATATCCTAGGTATAAATTCCTTAATTATTTATTAGATTTTAAGACAGAATGAAGAGATTAACGTTATTGATTTTTACTTCAGCCGTGTTTACGGTCTTTACGTGTGTTTATCCACTGGTCATCACTACAGCAAAGACATAAAAACAAATGAACAACAAGATCTAACATTTATTAAAATTTTCCGTCGTTTCATACTACCTAACGAAATACTAGTATTCACTGTAAAGGGTCTGTTTAATCTCAATTTCAAATTAATCAAATTTGTATGCCAGCCAATGCATAAACACGTAATGAGTCACGCGGCGATTTTCTTGTTAAAATCGTCTCTCATCATCGGAAACGCGTCCGAGTGTATATATTTTGCGACTTGGCTATTGTACCTGGACAATTTTAACTCGTCTGCGTCCAGATATGATTTATATTGTAAATTATGAGATGAAAATATGAAACAGATTATTTTGCCGGCGAAATAAATCTTTTCTTAATATGGGAAGGAACTTAAAAGTCATTTATGCTGGTAAACCCTTATAATTTTAGTTCAGCTTTGGAGGCATGACACACATCACACTCACACTTCTGTTACTACTTACAGTCAGTTAGTTACAGCAGTGTTAAGCGCCGATACGTTCTTGTCTCGAGGA
>DWLI01002126.1:0-13782 GCA_018249915.1 Cecropterus dorantes dorantes
GTTGAGAGTGGGCTTGGCTGGGCAGGTAGGGTAAGGTTGCTTAAGTCATACCCCTTAAGCAATGATTGCTCTAAAATTATCTACAATTGAAATAAAACAAAATGTTCTATTTCTACAGAATCTTTGATTATCTGAGTTTCAATCAACAATCATACAAAATAAAAAGAACTAATACTTAAATAGATTTTAAGCGTTTTTTATAGCATACGTTCGGTACGATTAAGGCACATTGGCACTTAATTCGGACCATCTATAGCCTAAATCGTACTTCGAAAATATGCTACAAATAGGACGTAAACTATGGACATATATCGAAAAATACAGGATAATATGAGAATTAATCCAAAGAACTAAGACTAAATTAATCAAATGCAGTGTTCATATTTATTTTATGTCTGGTGTCATATCATTAGTATTTTCAATTTTTTTCTTATACTTATTCAATTTTGTCAAATGGCTTCGCAGGTTAGGCTTCGTTATATTATTCATATATAAAATGCTTATTCATTTGCTACTACTATAGTTAGCCACTACAATAGTAGGTATATAAAAAAAAACAGTGAGCAAAAATGGGGTAAATTTCATGGTAAGTTTTAAGCATTAGTAAATTTATCAAAATTTAAATCGGCAATATAAGGTTAAGGTTGGCTTAAATTTGGAACACTTAATTTTTATCTGTGGAATTAAAATTTCGGATTTTAAAGATTACGATTGCATTTTTTTAGGTACATATAATTATTATCTCAATGCTTTCCATTTCGTAATATACTTAACATCAGTTTTATGTAAAAAAAAATCAACTGAATAGTGTTGCATCTGATAAACAAACGATAAGAATTACGTTTGAGTATGGGTTTTGGTACACGGAAGTAACTTTCTACCTTATTCATTATATACGTTTAGCCTTACCCTGTCGTTATCTCTTCTAACATAAATCTCCTTATAAAGATGGTCTTAGGTTATAGTCCGCGTTGACCACTGACGTAGCTGGGTAACCATAGGCCCTGCGGCAAAAAATAGACTAGGGCCCCAAATAACCTATTTATTTCTCAAATGTAGAAAAAAATTGACCAGTTCAATTAATTGTTTGTAAGTCGGAGTCTGAGGAGCCTCCTAACCCTGGAGGCCCTGGGGCACTGCCCCTTCTATCCTTCCGGTAACTAAGCCAAGTCAGTAAAGGTAAAACGTACCAATTTAAGTATTATTTAATGTTTTGTTTTAAGGAACTCAGACGCCTAGGATTATTCACTCACATTCTTCTCAGTTGAGGTCATCTTCCAATCCGGTGGTAGTATAAGTAAAAATATTGTAAATGACAATTTGTAAGTGCCCTCGTAGGCCTATACAAAAGAAACACATTTAATTTCACGAGGTTTTCCATAATTTTTACTGCGAGTGATTAACTAGTAGGTAATACACACTAAATTTGTGCGACTGTGCTTAGAACCTAGTGTCCCAAATTGAGAGTTTGAATTTCAACGACAGTGTTATTACACGATTACTGCATTCATGAGCTTTGTCATGTTTAGTTCAAATAGATTATCAATTCTGTGTACCAACTATTTATGTGATATTCAATCAATTGAATTAACAATAACCTATTATCAGTGAATAAGGCGGTAAGGAGTGTTCGGGATTAATGTGATATGGCCTATACGAGGTGTTATGACTTAGTCCTCATTTGAGCCAATGCATCTCGATGTAGGATTTCGATCATGTCTAAATTCGATCACGGCTATGCCTGCGTAGCGGTGGCTATTTACGATCAGTTAGATTGCATGCTCGTGTGCTACTTCCATATTATATTAAATGATATTATGCTTTATGCCCTTGCCTAGTTTACAAAAGTTGTGTAACAGACTATGCCGTCTTACAACATTTTTCAAATCAAAACAGCTGTACTTGCGATTAGTGATGTGCCGAAGATCCGTATCCGTATCCGCGACATGACAAAGATTCGTATCCGCAACTTTTTGGGCGGATCTTAAAAGGATCTTTTATAACTATTATTAAATTCATATTTCTTATAAATTCGTCATATGTGTAAAATTCTAATGTGCATAAGGCGATTAGGTAGCAATAAATTAATAATCATTTCCATGTTGTTTAGTAATTTTATACATTTAGCTTATATTGAAAAAATCAAATATCTTAACATAATATGTTACTACATATAATCAACGTGTACGTTGCAACGATAGGGAAAAACGTAAACAATGATTTTTTTAGGGAAACGTAATAAGCTTGCACTAAGGGAAAGTTAGTAAATTTGTAAGAAGGTTGAGATCCGTATCCGCGGATCAATTACGGATAATCCCGAACACCAATGATCCGTATTCGTATCCGTATCCGCGGATCAGTTATTTTAATGATCCGGCACATCTCTACTTACCATTGCTGTTTGAAGATAAATATAGGTGTGGTAGATGCGTAGTATTTAGCCATCTATTTGTTTTTTTACATTTATACACTTATACACTTTTCAATGAAGAAAATGATGATTGACATCAGTGCAGTACGATTATTAGTCGCACTTACTATTTTCAAATCCAAGAGCCATGAAACATTCGCTTGGCGCTGAAGGCATTAAACAAAATTCGCTACAATTTGCTTACAAATTTCTTAGCCCTATAAGATAGGACATAGGACATGGGACATTAATTTTTAACGCTTCAAGTTGGCTTGTAGCGCCAAGCGAAAAACGCTTAAAGCCAGAATTTCGTGGCTCTCAGCTGTAACACGTTCGCGAAACTTGTTCCTATCGATTTTTAAAGACACTCGTATCACTCCGCAACAAACTTATTTATATTCATTGTGTCTAAAAAATTGAATCAATTTTCCGTCGTTGCCCGTTATTTTTATGAGTTAAAAGTGAAACTTGGCATTCCATCTTTCGGTATCTTACTGCGTAAATCACTCAATGTATTCTATTACATGTCTCGGTACATTGAAGTTCGCGCTAGTTTATTATATAATTCATGTTGACGCGAATGAATAAATACAACTAATATTTTAACCACCTTAATCAACTAGCAGTGATAGCCTGTGGCTAAAATTCAATCTAGGATCCAAAATTCAAAATCCAGGCACGCATGCGTATTATAAATTAATTATCATTGTTTTACGGCGATGGACAGCATCGCGAGGACACTTACAAATCTGACGGTAAAAGTTCTCAAAGGTGTGACTTGATACACTAATTGTCCAATTCGCACTTGGCTTTTGCGGTGGACTATGTCCTAAAACTCTCTCATTCTGGAAGAAGACCTGAGCTCAGCAATGAGACAATAACAGGTTAACGATGATGAATAGATGGTGACTGTAATGTAAATAATATTGCATATACTTACCTATATAAAAATAACTCGATGTGAGTTTTTTCTTTGCGTTTTTGGTAGGTATTATGTTACTTTATTTATAAGTCATAAAATATATGTGCGTTGTTGTATTTGCTTATAATACTTGAAAGTTAATACAACGTTTCCCTGTTATGGTTTTTAAACAGTACGCGACTGATTTTATTTTTATTGATCATTATGAAAGTATGCTGATTGCTCTAGGCATAAAATATACGTAAATGATAATTATATTTTTTTGAATGCCTCAAACCTGCTAATACTTAAATAATTAAAAAAATATTATTGTAAAACCTTCTATAGGAAGAATTTTCATAAAGGTTTTACAAAAATGTATGCGGCAGGCACATAAGTCCTATCAGTGTAATATTTTATATTGATAGGATTTGTGTGTCTGCCGGTACTGTAAGGCTTTTGTTGTTCGTTAACTTAGGTGCGCGTCAAACAGAAGAGACGTCAAACTGATTAGGAGCGAGGCATCGACGCTCGTTTCAACCATTTTTGACGAGCATATCAGTACAAAATGCGCAGGGATAGTGTGATACACGTGCGTGGTTTGTGTAAATCGTTAAAAACTTGAAAGGTCATGTTCAAGAGTCGTAGATTTGTTTATGGTTCGACTCTGGAAGCGCCAACGCGACACCTATTTCGGCCTAATGCCAGCACTGTTACGCGTACATACTTATCCGAGGCGTACCAACTTAGTCCTCAGCAACTTATCTGTGGCTAACATATTTACCATCACGTCGACTGGATATGTTCGTCGGTTACGTCCCTATTACACCAAAAGTACCGTTGTTTCTACACAGCGGCCTTGCCAGACGTCTCTTCTATCTGACCTGTGCCTAAGGTGTGCAGATTTGATTGCCCGCTAGATCGCAGAAGGTGAAGGCAGTCGCAGAAAGAGAGGCGCGCGCGCAGCTCGCTACAGCCACTTGCCGCGCTGCGTGCTTTCAACGTCCGTGCGTGCGTTTTTGTGTTTATTATCGTGCATCACATAAAAACATCATGAGGATACATTTTAAATTCTTCGGTAAGTATTAGTTTTTGAATTGAGTGTACATACGGAATAGAATTTTATTCATAACGATTTATATATAATCAGTCTCCAAGGATTTGATTATACTGAGAACAATTATCGCGCAATTAATATTTTTTCTATTCCTATTAAATGCGTGCAGCTACTCATTCAAGTAGTTCTAAGTAACGATAAATAAAATATGTAATGGGGTTTGAAGAGCATACTTTCGTTAAATTTATCGCATGCTAGTTTCAATCTTATGGTGTGTTATTAAAATAATTATATTATTAAAAATATTTAAATGTATATCTTTATTAACAAAATCAATTTTTAAATGATTCAATTAAAGAGATCTGCACTGATAAATTACCTGTTGCATATTTGGAAAGTAGGTACCCCGCGAGATAATTGAGAAGTCGGTTAAAAAACCTGTTTACCGACGAATATAATTGTTTGAAGGCATCGTTTATTATTTCATACTGGCAGGTGACGACGCGTTGACTGGTCATTTTAGTAAATACGTTATCCCAATAAAAACATTCTGTAAAAAAGTAGCCAAGTCTCGATGAAGCTGCTTGTTTATCTCTTAATAGTAATGAAATCTAGACAAAGTTGTGCCAAGTCTAAGGTTCTTTACTGCGATTTCTTTAGTATTATACCTAGTTAGTGTTGTGTGGCTTGGCCGTTGAGTTGTACCCACTGACATATAAAGAATGTTGAGTCTTAAGTCCAGTAAATGTTGAGACTCAATACGCAGACAATATAAAGATATTGCACTAAAGAAACGTGCAGATTCCTTAACAAGTTATTAAATAAGATCCTAGAAGATTGGCTATCCTATGACCTAAAGCCTCTTTACTCAGAAATGTTTGTCCACTAGTGGGACAGTAATAATTTAATGATAAAAATTAAGCGGACCTGTTGTACTTTGTTATCTATATATACCTAAGTATTTACTTAAATGTGTCTATGTATTTGTTGTTAATTTTTACCCTTACTACCAGCTCGAAAATCTCTACACCACGCTATTTCAATGCTCAATTAATTGTAAGAAAAATTTAAACGTAAAATAAAATGGAAAATTCGTTACTCAAAAATTAACTGTTGATGGTGTGTAAATTAGCCACTTTAGTATTAACTTATTAGGTAACAAATAGACGCGGTGCTGATAAACATGACGCGTATAGTTATGAGCGTTTCTAGTTTCTCTAAGTCTATTACTGTGTACAGTTAAATGACGTTTTCACAGTTGTACTGTACACTTCGTCTAACTACATGAGATGTATACGACGTCAGGAAACCATAGTTGATAATTTTCTCCACAGTTCACATAAAAAATATGTATCTCCCTACGTGTTACCTATATAAAGTATACTAGGTGTGTTACGGTTTCACCTGCTACTAAGTAAGAAAAAAAACAAACGAACATAGCGTGATGTTATAGAGCTTATAGTCTTCCTCAATAACTGGACTATTCAATACAAAAAGAATTTTTAAATTCAAACCAGCAGTTCCTGAGATTAGCCCGTTTAACCAAACAAACTACTGCATTATAATATTACTATTGATTATTAATCTGTATACTTAATTTATCTTAAATATTTAGAGGTAAAAATTATTGTGTTAAATTTGTAACTCAAGTAGTGTTATTAAAGGATTACATAGATTACGGAAAATATTTTAGAAAGTATTGGAAAAAAACGAGACAGATAATAGCTGTCACAAAGAATGAAGATACAAATCACCTTTATCTGAAAACACTTGCACATGTCCGTCAGACAATTCAAAATAACCTCACATGACGTAGATAACATATGTTAAGAGTAGGCAATGTCAAGTTGAAATATTAAAAATTTCAATATTATTGGGTGTATTACGAGAACTCCTTGTGCGCAAATTACCATATTCTTAATCCACAATTAACCGTTAAACTTGTTGAAATTGCGTATCTTTTCATTTGTTGTGTTAACGATAATAAATATTTTCTAGTTAAGTATTTATACAGTAATATATACGTAACAGTACACTTGTAAGCTGCTGCTTCTTCTTATGCCCTAGTAAAAGTTGCTAATCAGCTGCATATGTCTCTTAATTTCCGACCACTCTCGGTTGTTCCTCAACCATGACTCCCTTGTACAATCGAGCCTTACTTTCCTAGCAGCTAGCTGTAAGCTGTGAGCAGCAAGTGCTGTTAAATAAAAACACCAACTATTTAGCGTCGGTCATAAGTTGGACATTATATAAAAAAATCTTATAGTACATAAGCATGTTCTGTTGAACCTAGCAGAGACTTTCATCTTATTAGTTCCGGTGTTTTATATAATAATTAGTGTGTTTAGCCATTTCCATTAAAATAAACAATTAGGAAATGTGGTAGAACCAGTATAGTTTGACGAGGAAGGTACAATTGTCACACTGATTCCATGCGTTATTGTGCTCCTCACTGTAGCAGAGTGTGGATGCGGAATGATATGTGACGATCATCTTAGTTCTCAGAAGTGGCAACGGTTCTATAATTGGCTTCACGTAGAACGTCTGTTCTTGAGATTGCTTACAAACATTATAAAATACTTCTCACCGTTACTTCTATGTATAAGTCCATCTAATGGTATGTGGCCATTGTCGCCCATGGACTTCTGTAAATAACCCTAGATAAGAACACAATCTTAACTGAGGTTGGCCGCAGATTTGTTGCTACCCCTGAAGGCTAACTTTGAACGACTCGGATAAAAATGTATGTTTCCCTTATCACACTCTGCACACCAGAACAGCAATGCATAACATTGCTGTTATTAGGTAGAAATAGGTGTGACGGTGGTGGTACCGCAGTCGAACCATAAAGAGCTTTGCCACATTTAAACATATACAGATAGAGATTTTATTTGTACTTAGAGTTTATTATAATACACTATTCATTTATGACAAGCAAATACCGCGTGCAATGAAACAATAGGTTATTACACCTCGAATTGTTTTACAAATCCTTATTATTATTCCATGTGAATTAATTGCACATCTGTGCATGGCGGAATTGTCATAAGACCTCTTTTACGATGTCTGAGTAAAGTTATTGGAAAGATTAATTAAAGTAAGTTAAGGTAATATCAGCTTTGGTGTAAAATCGTCGGAATGAATCTCTCAATTGCTTAAGTTTTGGGATTTTATTAAGAACGAAATATTAGACTTTATTTATGCGTACTTCGGTATAAGTTAAAAAGTTCATAATTTTTTTTCATAAATTCTATTTATGCGTTGGAAATAGTATAACAAACTATACTTTTTGAAATGACTAACCTCATTAGTGAAACTATCATATTAGATGATTAATTACTAAATCCTCTAAAATAATCTTAGTCAAAAAAAAGTACTTAATTCTCGAAATGATTAGTACGAAAAATAGTATATGAATATTTTTTGTACAAAAATGTGTGATCTACAACTTTTGTCTAACCTATTTTTACGATAACAAAGTACGGTTTCAGACAAAATGGGAGAAACCTAGATATTGTATATTTTTTTTGCAAAAGTAGTTCCGAAGGGGATTTTTGACATTTCATTGGTATAGTATATTTAACATCTATACCAATTTCCAGGTCTATGCGAATATTGGCTAAGTTATATTTTTTTGTCAATTTTGACTGGTCTATCTTAAAATTGAACTTCCACATTTGAATACGGTATAGCAATAGTACATTCAGTTGCTGTTTTCTACGATGAGATTAGTTAAGGTCATCTGTCCACGGCAGCTAGTTTGATCGTCCTTTCACAAGCAAGATAAGACAAGGTATGTTTGGCCCTGAAAAGATTGGAGATTCTGTTTCTTTTTGCTTACAATTTACAGTTAGATTTATAGATGACAGCGATGACACTGTTGGCTTTTAACCAGGTCATTACTCATTTTGAAAAGTGGTGAAAGAGTTACAATCTAAATAGTAACTGACACTAATCTACACTAAATCTAAATGACAACTTCCTTGATCGAGAAAATGTCATCGCTAACACACGATACTTTTATTATTATTTCTCTAATGTTTATACATTAGTTTGTGTCTTATTTCGAGGTATATGTCATATAATTTTCTTGCATGCACACGTAGGTCTATATTTAATTTCTTAAAATGAATTGATAGTGTAAACCTTGAGGTAATTAGGCCCAATTCTTCAACATATAATAATGTACATGTTTGTATAGTGTCTGTTCGGCTCAGTGTGTGACAGAGTGAAAATAACGAATTATTTACTAAGGTTATTGCCGGGAGCTAACACCACTTATAAGATTACCTTATCTAAATTATTCATGTTATAAGCTATAAGGTACTTATTTCAACAAAATTGTTTAAATATTGTTCTAAGATTTTTATTATGATTTGCCATGATATTTAACATGAATTGAACATATTATGTTTATGCGGTCTCTATCTATCTATGAATTCTCTTTAGTTTTATAAGTGTATTGAACTAACTAACAACATTGAACCAATGTACAGAGACACATTTAAAATTCTTGTACATATGTATGTATATTTTTGTTTGACTATTGAGTTGCAATTGATGAAACTTACTTAGGAAAGGGGATTCCTTACTATACACATTATTTTTATACATTTGTATATCGTACGAAGAAGCAACGCATCTATGATTGACTTCAGATAGAAAGCGTGTTTTATATGAAGCTGCTCGTACAATTATGTTCGTCGGTGATAAAGACCACTTACCATCAGGTGGATAACATGCTCATTTGTTTAAAAAAATGAACAGGTGTATTAAATCTGACTCACTATCACTTATTCATTATTGATTCATACAAAGATACAAGCGCGGACGCATGTCTATACCAATTATAACTTTGAGATGTGAAAGGTTTGTGATTGAAATAACTTCGGGTAGTTTGGTCAGGGGCAATGGCGATGGAAATAAACGTTAATTATTTTATTATTGCCGTTTCAAATATATAAAGTAAGCTATCAAGTGCCGATACAGTTTCAGTGTTGTTACTTATAACAGAGCCGTAACTCTGTTAAAGTGAGGGACTTATTGTAGGAAGGTGTTGAATTTTAGATTCTCGGCGTAAAGACCTAAGAAATAAGACGTTAACATTTTATAGATCTTTCAATACGTTGATCAACAATGTGCACGCCTAACGTCTCATATGGTTAATAAATAAATATTGTTAAAAAATAGTAAGCTAGTTTGCTACATTCCATATAAAGGTGTCTTTTTACGATATTTTCAATGCACTTTTTGTGGTTTATCAATGGATTTTTCATGTTTTTTTTTTTATTTAATCACCTACGGAAATGAATTATCATGAGCATAAATGTATCCTTAATAAATATGTCCTTTGTTCAACCTGTCACACTGAGTAAGTAATTATGTATGTTTATTTAGTTGTTTTCTAAAATTAATGCCGTATAGCATTATTCAAAATAAACGACCTTATACTCGTATTAAACATTCTAGTTATAAAATACTAATCGTAGTCGGAAAAGTACTTTTAATGTATGAGGATCATGATATGAATTTAGAATAAAATTATTTTTTTGAGCCTAACGAAATTCGTTCTTCGTATTCACGAACTATTAACTAACAAATTAATATGATCATTTTTTATGTTAGACTGTACTTTAACTGACTGTACATAGACTACTACTGTGCAAGCTTTTCTTAAGTCTAGTCTAGTTATCAGATTTCTCTACTTTTTACCATAGGTGTGAAGCTTCTTTAACTCTATGTAGAGTAGGCGTAAATGAACTTGATAGTTTCAATACTCGTATGAAGGTACAAGCTTCTATTTAAGGATTTACTGCTTTCTAACCTTATCGGAAGTTACTGTGTCTGTTCATTAATGTTTACAAAATTACAAAATGAAATTTAAATAATTTATGACTAAATTTAAATGAAATTCAATAATTTAAAAAATCGGCTTAAGTAAAGGCGAATCTAGGTACATCTAAAGTTTTATATGAATGTTGCCGGAAATGTTCGAAATCAAGGAATTGTATACAACTCTCACGAAATGTATACAATTCCGAAGCTCTTTACGAAACGTATAAAATATATGTTTTAAAAAATATTTAATACATACATATCCTTGAGAACATATACATATTTGTTTGGGAATTGAATATAATTCCCTGTATCGTATTAGGAAATGTAATAAAAAAATTAACAAATAATTAAAACCGACTTCCATGTCAGAAAAAGCAAAAAAAAAGCAAATTTAAATATATGTTGGTTTCTTACATACACAATAGGTACATAGTTCCGAAGTCGAATAAAGGTTAGGTCTGTATTCATACGAAATGGGCGCACCCGCTCGCAGGACGCTGCCGCGGCCTGCTCCAACCTAACCTAACCCATCCGTTGTAAATCATTACAGCTCAACCTATTCCTAAACTATTCGCCTATCCCCGTACCCCTGTATCTATCGATATCTTTTTTTACATTGTGGATTGCTATTTACGAAATGTATAGATTTTCTAAGAAATGTGTCTAATATAATTTAATTCACACATTTCCGGGCGACTTTAGGAACCGATGTTCCTTTGCCGTTAACATATTACAGTTTACATAAACCAGAGATAAAATTAAAAAATAAATCTTGTTTTACGATAAGTACGTACTCGACACGAATTTCATGCTTTTGAAACTATTTATGCTCATTTTTAGCATTGGAATAAATTATGCTTTTTATCCAGATTCCAGCAGAATAAATACAGAATGAAGGCACTATAAATTAGCTTTTTTGTGCATCATTACGACATCTTTTTACAAATTGATAATAAAAATCGCTTCTGGTCGTTTCCACTTGCAGAAATTGGTTAAAATATACAATGTTACAACAATTATTTCTCATTACAATAGCACGCAAACGACAATGCTGGGACAAGTTGAGAGGATTCGTGACGTTTCTGCAAATTAGTTTATAAACACGCTTACGTAGTCTTCTTTTGTTATTATGTTTATTTTCGCGTCGGTTCTGGGCTATACCGAGAAAAATTTTCAATTTGTGAACATAATATTTGTAAATATAAAGGAGACTACGGTACTCCCTGTAAGGCCCTATATTTTGCCAACATATCCATTCAAATCAATCTCATATTATATATAGTAAGTTTCCACAATACTTATTTATTAAAATTCATAAGTGAGATAATAACAAGTTATATAATATATTAAAGAAATAATGATAATATAATAAGGTGTAGATTGTCTAACATTTGTTGTCAAAGTCACGAATGAGTTTCAATGATACTTGAGTAGCCGACCGTAACGTTCATTGCTCAAATCTAAATTGTCTCCGAATAAAATTACTTATAAAATACTTAGTGACGTTAACACAAACATTTCTGCAATAAAGCTAGGTAATATACTCGTATATATAATCAACATATTTATACACGTTAATCATAACGCCTAACGATTTACCTGAAGACCGGCAGTAATGTATTTATTCTTTTGATTCGCACTTGTACAATCGTACAAACAGCTAATTTATTTGTGGTTGAAATTGTGCAAGCGACTATGAGATGTAACGTATCTATTCTAGAACTAATATAGCTTGACATGTAAATAATGTAGGTTGAACGTATTAGGCTGCACTGTTATCAATTACTCTCGCTAATGTTATATGTATGTATGTATTTATCTGAACTTAATATTTGTATATAGATATGAACGCAAAAGTAAACAACTAGGCTTTGCCCGTACTCCGTGTGGAGAGGAATATATTATAGTAAAAACAAACGAACATACAGCTCACCTGACGGTAAGTGGACGCTGTCGGAGATCTGTAATCAACGCCAGAAAAGATAAGAGTCTTAGCTGAGTCATCGGGGCACAGATGCATTGCTACTCCCGAGGACTAAGATTTGTTGCTGCATACATTTGTTAGCCAGGATCCACACACTTCCACTGAAACACAAAAACTGTTTCACACTAGAAATAAGTGACGTGAAGTTACTACAGTCGATGTTATACATTTAGGTATATATATTTGACTAAACAAAAAAAATAAAGGTGCAATAATTATCAAACTGCATACTTAGGATTGCTTCCTACTATGCATCTTATAAATAATAATGTTGCATTAATAAATACCAGTTGCCCGTCGCAATAGTCGAAATTCATTCTTTAGTACACCTTAATAAAAATTAAACTTGACAACGTAACAACTAAACTTGTAACATGAATTGTGACAAATGCCGAGATAGTAGGTACCTCTTTTAAAGACCTACTTTTTGTCTACTTCTTCTAACGTTATCCTGTTTTTGTCACACATATCTGGGCACAATTCAAATAGTATATGTGTAAAATAGAAATTGAGAATCGTAGTAGGAATGTGTTTCAACACTTTTGTATGAATTAACTATACGTTGTTACCTGTCCCTTCTCGGTGAAAGAAAATATCGTGTTGAAACCTACATTAATGAGATTTTCTTAAATAATTCTGATAAGCGTGATTGATGAGTGATTCTGACATGGCCAGCGTTGTGGCCCATAGCCTAAGGTCTTGTTCTAAGAGAAGACCCGTGCCCCGAAGTGGGTCGGTCATAGATTGACGACCAAAAAAAGGAAGTTCAGTTAAAATTTCTTTTACTATAGCACAAGTGTGTCGTTGTATCACAAAAAGTGAAGGTCGTCGTCATTGAAATTAATTTTAGTACACGCAGTTTTTTAGCGTGTATTATGCAAAATTTTCCTATACGAATCAGCGACGCACGTACCAAGTACCGAATAAGTAGAGCTTACCGTTAGGTTACGTTTAAAATTAAGTTCCTCGAAAGTTCGGATCGTGTTCGATATCTGTCACTTAATTGATAGTGGTAAAGCGGGAGAGGTGTCTGCGGAGGCGGAGCGGTGGCTAGGGTTGCCACGCAACGCTCAGATTTTCCTGGAAATTTCTAGAAATAATTAGATAAAATTAATAAACACGAAACATTTATTGTATTGATTTAGAAGGAAAATAAAAAAGTGCCTATGCACGTGCGTTATATATATAAGACAATGACAATATTTTATTTAAAAATATTTTGAGTTATTAAATTGGCAAGGGGTAGAAATTTAAATCGAGCTACTTGAATGCCGGTGCATAAATTGAATTTTCGAGACAGTACGATCCGGATTTCTCATTCACTTATCAACTATCGAAGAGGTGCAAATACGGTATAATATCGAAATTGCTAAGATTTCCCGGTTTTCCCGGTGACATGGCAACCCTGGCTGATCGTGTCACTGGCGCCGTCGGATCCTGGCGTCGCCGCGGCGCCTCAGTCTGCATTCTTGCACTTTCACCGCAACGGACGGACACCGACTCCTCCAGAATCACTGCTACACCGTTACGCAAATATTTGCAGACACTTGTTAATAACTTACCAACTTGCCATTGCAGCGGGTCAATGACAT
>DWLI01002127.1:0-12500 GCA_018249915.1 Cecropterus dorantes dorantes
CCATGGGCGGCAGTGACCACTTACCATCAGGTGCACTGCATGCTCGTTTGCTACTTCAATATTATATAAAAAAAAAAGTGAAAATATCAGATTTTACAGAAGAAGAGCACTTGGAAGTTGATTTTTATAATATGGAAGTAGAAAAAGAGCATGCAGTCCACACGAGTATGCCCCTCATTGACATCTGTAATCAATGAGGACGAATTTAGAATGCCTTATATAAGTTTTTAAAACAGTATTTTTTTTGGTATTACTTTTTAAATCTTTAATAGAATTACATGATTTTTTGAATGAAGCATACATGGTAAATAATACATTAATGTAAAGAAATTTAATATATATTTTTTATTTTATGATACTTTCAGTTCGCCTTTTTCACTATGTTTTTTAACTTCAAAACTAACAATAAAAATATATTAATTTTTATGATAAAACAGGGTATGATAAATGTTATGCGTTAATTATTGTTAAAGGCCGAATTGATCCTTACGCCATATTACATATCTGTTACAACGTTACTACGGGGGTTGCACAGTAAATTAAAGAAAATAATACTTCAAAAAAAGGCGCACTTGACCCAGCACTACATATTTTGGCTTAAAAATCTCTCATTATAATAGGAGACCTGAGTCCAGCAGTTATGGGTTAACGATAATCCCTATGTGTATAGCAAGTGAGCGAGCGTGTGATCCACGAGCGAGGCTGCCTGGCGGCGGGCGAGGACTGGCTGCAACGCCATTTTACGCCTGTCGCTTTCGCGGTTATCGCACCTCTCGTGTTGAAGGTTCTAATAATCGACGTTGTGAACATTTCTTTTAGTTATTTTGTAGCTAGGTATGACACTGGGAGTGTCTTTTTGAAAAAAAATCTGAATACGTATTAGTTGGTTGGTTGTTTTGTAAGGTTTTTCGGAATGAAAGTAGTAGGGGTAACATCGGAGCTGGGGTAAAGTCGTACGGTTGAAATTGTAGACTAAATTGACCAAATTTTATACAATTAGCGACACCATAAACGGCGTCATGAAACTTATCTGCCTGCTTGATAATTTTATAAAGTTGGCCTAAATCGACTACAATTTTAGTCGACGGATTTTACCTCAGTTCCTATATTACTCCAATTCATATTAATTATGAGCTCTAAATGAATAAGATTTGCTATGAGTTCATATTGAATTCAATTCTATCATTGAAATTGGTGATCATTGGTATTATGACATGTATTAGTTTTTTCTTGTGGAAGTCTGAAATATGACTTTTTACAGTAATCAGATTGTTTCAAGGAGACACTTCCCAGTCATTTAGTATAGTTAGAATTATTACACCTTTACCAGATTTTTTTATAAGTATCGACGTAGTTTTTTTGTTTATTTAGTTATTTCTTTTGTTATAGAGTTTTGACATAGCTAAGAAAATATATGACAAAGGGTGTTTAGAGGCCGCTGAAGAGTGGTTCGATCGAAACCTTTTGGTTGTAGCCACCTCTGCTGTTTGTACCGCTTTCGCACAAGTAAGTTTTGTTCTGTAGACGCACTAATGTATTTTATGATTTTTATTTTTTACCGTATGCATGATATAGTTACTTTCTTAATATTTTGATTAAAGTAAAGCATTTTTTTCACGGTAAGTTCATTTATCTTTAATATTTTATCTTTCAATTATAATATGTTGTCTAAATAAATATATAGTTACGCCTTGCCCTGTAGAAAACACTTTAAATCGCTCATGTAATTATTGATAACAAATAATGATCAAGAAATAGCAACGACGTACTGTATATCTACTAAAAAGCTATATTTAATTTAAATAAATTCACAACATTCCCAGATCCTCGGCATTTGCTTCGCTCAAAATCTCCGCGCGGACATATTCGCTCAAATGGCGAAGTGGCACTGACAATCAGCCTCTCCTGCTGCGGTGTGACGCCCGGCGCCGCGCCCGCGACCCGCATCTCGCATTTAACGGATCACTAGGATCACACGGATCACAAGGATCACAAGGATCACACGGATCACAAGAATCACACGGATCACAAGAATCACACGGATCACAAGTATTTGACAAATCACAAGAATCAAAAGGATCACAAATCAAATGAATCACAATAATCCCTTGTGTCAGGTGAATCGCTCGAATCATTCCGATCATATGAAATAATTATATGGATCGACGGGTCAAGTGAATCACACGAATTTATTGCACGTGAATCACACTAATTGATCGAATAAAGTGAAACACATGAATCTCTCGAATCACGCGAATCCCAAGAATCTTTTGGATCACGGGAAACAAACGAATCTCACGATAGACTTGTACCGAAAAGAGCCTAAGCCTAATTAAGTAGTTCACGTAATATTGAATCAGGTCGACCTCATACATAATTAAATGATTTCGACGGATCAGTAAATCATGCGAATCTCTTTAATCATGAATCTGTTAAATTACTTGAATCTTGGATCCCTCAGATCATATAATAGTAAATAATATTGGTGATTAAGAATTTGGATTCGATTTTTTTGATAAAGACAGTATTGCGCGGCATTGTAGTCTCACTGATGATATGTTACTGTAAAATTTGCCTTTTTTACTTCCTTAGAAATTTATATGATATATGATACGCATAAAGTTGTTGAAATCGTACAAAATATCGTAGTTTTATACATGAAAATTAAATATGAAAACATTAATTTTTATTTCAATACTTTGAATTTTTCAATAAATAGTCAAATGACGAATCCCATTGTTTTTGTAAGAAAAACATACAAATTAAACTCGTATTGAATCCAAATTCTTAAAAGTACTCGCAAATCGTTTAATGAAAAACAATTATTCATATTGCGCATTGAGTTACATTCTCAAATCAATTTGTAAAAAAATATTATTGATATTGAGTATGGAATAACATTTTACTTGTCCGTGTGAACCTACCTATGATACCGACGATACTTCGAAAACTATGTAAATTATTTAGATAATAATGCAGAATATTATCATTACTATATATATTTATATATTTTGCAATAAACTGTAAATTATATCTTACTTTTGGATAAGTGACAGAATTTCATGTTTTACGTAAAAAAAAATCGTAATTATGTACAATTTATGGATGGGAGTTAAATATAGAGCCGAATTTTAAAATAAAGGGAATTCTATATACTTAAGGGTGATAAGTGAAATGGAAGAATTAAAGTTTTTTTAATCACTGTCTCTCAGAAATGATTATTTGATACCAAAAAGTCTTTAAGAATAATTTTTATGACAACTTCATAATCAACAATTATTGTTAAATTCTTTTTGACACGCGCAGTTTATGAGAAAAATATTAAAATTGATACTTTTCTTTGACCTTGATTTATGACCATGTCTGAGAATATCACATATTTTCGGCTTTATGCATTATAATGAATAATTAAAATGTCTATTTCGACTGGACTTAATAATATTTATAGACATTCCAAATTACTTACTTACTGTTTTGAGAGGTATTGGTATTTGAAGCTAGCACTTAATTCAGTTGTATGATGATTCCCATCCATACATAAAAGCGATAATCTGTCAAATTATTCTGTATTAATTAATATTTTGCCAGATATATTCATATACTATTTATATATATAATGCGTCTGTTATGTGTGTATGTATAGTGTTATACCACAAGTGCTTTGATGTTTCTACTTCATCTTGCTGTCCCTTTGGCTTTGATGGTAATCTTTAGAACACCTGTCCTGGACCTAGTATCCCTTATTGTATTCACCTAAGTACCTAAGCCATGGGAATCTTTCAAATCCTTCATCTGATGTGATAATATTGTATAAATGCCAATTGTTAGAATTGTCCAATGTATAATAATATGATGATCTCATATGAGTCGACTTTAGTGGTTCGTACAATGAATAATGATATATTTTAAAAAGTGTATCATATTTCAACCCTTTAATCTTAAAAGATCCTATAAAAAGTTTCGTTTCGACGGGAATGAAAGTCACTATAATTGACAATATATTTGGATTGAAAAATTGTGATTTTTTTACAATGATTTGTGTTCAAAAAAATATTGGATAATTGTCTCTTTGTTTAAGTTCACTTGTGTGACATTTCAATATCAA
This sequence comes from Cecropterus dorantes dorantes, assembly GCA_018249915.1. Classification (NCBI taxonomy): domain Eukaryota; kingdom Metazoa; phylum Arthropoda; class Insecta; order Lepidoptera; family Hesperiidae; genus Cecropterus; species Cecropterus dorantes. Next base: position 4,106 of record DWLI01002127.1, read on the forward strand.
TATAGATGACAATATTTTTTCCTACATGCTTTAAGTTTAATTGGATTGAAAAATTGTGATTTTTTACAATGATTTGTGTTCAAAAATTTATTGAATAATTGTCCCTTTGTTTAAGTTCACTTGTGCGAGCAATTGTGTGACTTTTTTAATAATTTTGGATTGTTCTTAAAATCATGTCTGTACATTCCTATAAGCTTTTTATCTATGCAATTGAACTATGACCTATGTACTGATTTACGTATAAATTTTAATAAAGTACAATCGGACACTGAAGTCGGCAAATATGAATGGATGTGTTCATCTTGTCCAATTAAGCCTTATTGGGAGCTGTGAGATGAATTTAATATTGGAGTAAAGTATTGAATAGCTGTATTTATATTTATATTGAAGTTACATGTTTCAATTGGAGCTATATCAAGTTTATTGGTTTTTTATCGATTTATAACATTTGTCACGGATATTTATATGAATAGTTAATTTTAAATCTAATATAAATCGTAGGTATGTGTATAAAATATATGATTATAAAACAAGTATGATGAAAATAAATAAAAATGCAATTGCCTTATCGGGGCGTATAGTATTCGCTCTATGAATTTAAAATATTAACATATTCTGTACGTGATATTTCATTTATTAATAGTGTATACAGAATTGCTTATGATTTAATATTTTTTTACAATTTCTATGCTTTACATTATATATGGATAAAAACTTTAAATAGCATATTTTTAAATTGTAAGAACTTTGTCTGTATTATAGTTTCTAGTGACATTTACTCCGCTGAAGTTATCAGTTATTGTGAAAAGAATTTCTTATATCCGTGACAAATTGTTCTAAAGCACTGTTGCATAGTTTATGACGATTCGTAAGGTAGGCGTGTTTCTAAGAGTGCAGTTTGGGTCGTGTTTACAGCAGCAGGAGACTAATGGTTGACAATATAGTAAGTTAACTCAGTACCTATTGATAGAATCTATGAAAATATAAGTGTTACTATCTTAGATATAAGGAATACTCATTTGAATTGAATCTATGGACGATTGCATACATGTCGGTTTTGAGAAGGGATCGAAATGTCAGTATTATGAACAATAAAACGTCTAAATTTTGATAAATAAGATTTGTAAATAAAATATTTTTCTAACGCAATTCAAATAACATTTTAACAATTTTTTGCACGTATTTTAAAATTCTAATGTAAGGTTTCAATCGAATTAAGATTTCCTCTCGAAACCGACGTGTTTTTGCAAAAACTCCTAATTATAAGTATTATTTTGTACTTTCGAAGCTTATTATTATATTATTTTACAATCACTTTTAATATAATATTTTATGGATTTATTTATATTAATTGCAATGACTTTTACTTTTACAGTTTATTATGAAAAAATTGCAATCGATTGCACAAAAATATAGCTTTATTCTTCTTAATATTATGTTCAATTAAATAAAAAATCGCTTCCCATTTACTAATAACTGTAAGATAACTTTAATTTTTTAATTAGTATTATTCTTATCTTAGTTTATTTAAAAGTGCTTAATTTTATGCCATTTATCAATTCGAATTCTAATAATGAAACTCACGATATGCTAATCACTTAATTTTATTGATCTCCAATTAAAGACATCAGATTGTAACAGATAAAACGAACACTGCCTTATTGTATTACTTGAAAAATATATACTTACGTAATATTATTGTTTGATGCTATTTTTGTAATGGTATTAGTATGCTTATGTTCGTGTGTGTAATATGTATTGTAAGGGACTCTTCATAATATATAACGATGTGGAATCTGATTTTGCCGTTGAGAATGTATTGTAAGAGACTTCTCAAATATGAAGCCGTTTATGATAGACGCGAATGAATTTATATAGGTACTACTTGTGTGCAATAACTTAAGACCTTAGCTTTATGACGTCACGACATGTTTATGATATGTGAAGAACCTGTTATCAAATGTTCAATATACTAAGAGAATTAACAACAGTATAGCTATTTAATTCAAAGGGATATTTATGCACGTAAAAATAACTATAAAATGAACTAAAGTGCATTCGCGTGGAATGATAGTACATTCCATAGTTATTTTCTTCTCTTAGGTCTTAAGTTATGACGCATGGGTTTTAGCTATTTACAGAATGTCCGTTATGATCTAAAAGGATACGGACCGGAACGATGGTGTTGACACTCTATACTTTTATTTTTTATAAGTTTGAAGTTGCAAACGAGCATGGAGACCACTTGGTAGTAAGTGGTCACTGCCGCCCATGGACATGTGTAAGCCAGTTTATATAGAACAGAGGCTTTATCTGAAGTCAATCACATATGCGTTGCTACTCCTGAGTGAGTCGGCTAATATACATCAAAACATAAATAGCTTCATATTAGAAGTAGTCGTAGTAGACTTAAAACTTTTTGGCCAGTTAAAATTGAATGAGGGAAGACTCTTTGTTAAAACTAGACTGAGTTTTTAAAATTTTAAAAGTATCTGTCTTTTCATTATCTTAATAGAGCCAACAGTTAGAGAAACTTTTAAAGTATTGACTACAATCAAATAGTTATGTTTTAACCACGTTAATTGTTAAGCAGTACCTAATAATTCCGTAATTATATATAATTAACAAGTATTAATATCATCACATGTTTACTGCCATTTTTAAGTTTAACGTAACATCACAATACATGATGGGTAACATTAAAATTTTAATATAAAACTTTTTTAATTATTTGTTTCAAAGGCAAATTGCAAATAATCCTTCATTTGAACATTTTCGCTTGCCAACGTAATGACCATGAATTTTCATCATAATTACTACTTATTTTAAAATACAGTAAGTTGCCTTTAAATTGTAATTAATTAAGAATTTTTATGTCGAAAAAAATACACAAATTTTGTATGTTTGCGTAATTAAAATTATATTGTTTTTGATAAACTTATAAATCCATTGTAATAGTGTTGTATTTACCGTAGTATAGTAGTTTTTTATTATTTTGAATAATTTAATCTAAAAATAATATTTTTTACGCCAATATAGTATCTTATTGCAAAACACTTTGTTTTTTAATTAGCTTTCCTTACCCTCATATTTCCGGACGGATTTTAATTTAAATTAATGTTTATTTATTTTGAATGTGGTTTATTGCAACTCTGTGTGTTTTTGACTTCGGAGGCACCTCTGTTTTTCTTATTTTTGACTAATAACAGTGTTAAGCACTACGTAAGAAACACCGACTTACCTGAGACGTTCTATTCAAGAGGTAATTAATCCCTGTTGAGTACTTACTGAGCGGTCACTTACTATCAGGTGGACTGCTGCTTATTTGCTACTTATATTTTATAAAAAAATGTTTGATAAATCACGAATAGAACAGAAAGAGTTGCAGTTTTGAATTAATCCTTTAGTAACTAGTAATTCTTGTAAATATTGTGTCTGTTTTTATTATTATTGTATGTATTCATATTGTACGTATATGTTTTTTTTTTTAATTTTTTAGTCGAGCGTATTTTTAAACGAGTTTACACGCAACTTTGTTTCCATAAGATGATTATAGTAAGTATTTGCCAAAACTACATCTAGGTACGTGCAGACGACGTGACACAATACGTTTTCTTTTACTCAATGCAGCACCAGAGTTTCAAACTTTTATTTTACCGTCAACTCAATATCTCACTGCTGGGTACGGGTCTTCTCTCAGATTGAGAGAGAACTTTTATTTAGCCATATATGCATTGCTAGTTCATGAATGTCATCTTAAAATGAAAGTTTATCAATTAAATCGTACACAGTGCTTCCAGATCGTGATTATAAAATTACACTGTTAACTACTAAAAATACTGTATTTAGTACAAAATTACAGAAAATGATTTTTTTTTGTGAAATTGGAAGACATTACTCGATCGAAAAAAGTCATTTATCGATCAAATTTCAAAATTAAAGTTGATCTACTGTAATTACAGTGTATTTGGAAGCACTGATCCTACGTAATGTTACAAGTTACTCCGTAAAGCAAGTAAGTTACTTCCGAGGGGTAAATTCATAAAGTTCAATACAAATATACAACATAGTTAACACTTCGATGCTTGTCACGTCGTCGCGTAAACAGTGATATCGTTGACAGAGACTGTGCATTACTTTCATTTAGTTCACCAAGTAGACCCTAACACGTCGCTTCTGATTGTGAGTTAGACCCCATGCTTGCTCACAGAAGCAAATTAATACCGCGGATATATTTGTATTATTTCTATTTGCTTGCGGTTGACCCCACTCGATTTATTGCGGACGTGTGCGAAATACAAAGGGAACATATTAGCCAAAATGGAACTTGTGTCTACTGTTCCCGTTTTCCTGGAGAACTCATTATTATTGTATTTCTCCCTAGTGATATTATCTTTTACTAATTGCGTTTTAATGAAACACTTTTTCGGTTTTTATGCAGGTCACGTGTCCCACAATTAGGGAGCCTGGAGCATAGGAACTCTATCAATCTAGTGATAAAAGACTTAATGAACAAACTGAGTCTCAGTCAAAAAAGTGAATTTCTAGTCTTTCTATACGACTTGGTCAAAAGCCTAAGTGGATGTAGGTGTTGATTTTACCACCCATCCACGATATGAGTAGTAGTATAATGTGATACATCCACGACATCAAATGGATATCACATTAAATTACTACACATTATTTAATATTATCATAGAAATATGTGAATTAAACACATACAAAGCAAAAATAAAAAATATTTTCCATTCGGACCAATTTCATTAGGAATGGCATTGGACACGCAGTCATGGCAAATCAGTCACTGTGTCATTAGTCACGCCGCTGACATGCCTATTACGTGTCACGCCGTCGAGGCTACCAATTTGGATACTTCTGGTTTTTGCGATTGCTCTTATAGATACGTATTCGGTTAGATTTTTATCGACACTCTATTTCCTACCGGGAATAATCATGTTTTTTTAAAGTATATGTTTGAGATATAAAAACGGGCCAAGTGCAAGTCGGACCGTTCCGTTCGGGTTCCGTGCAATTATAAAATGACGGCAAAATAATCACGTCTGATGTATGGAACCCCTCCTTAAATATTTATTTTATTATGTTTTCAGTATTTGTTGTACATCATCAGTATTTTTTTTATTAACCGTCCCGCTTTATCCCTTCGGTTACGGAACCCTAACAAACAAGCCATATTTTTATTTAGTATTCGTCTTTAGCGCCTAGTATTAGTCTTTAGCGCCTTTTATTCTAATCAAATCGTAGTTTTGGACTGAAATTATGAAAAGAATAACGTGTTGGCGAATGTTTGACGAATTAGATAACAAAATAAGACACTATCTTCTCATCGCGGGTAACTCGATCTACGTCTAACGTTGCACGTCGAAAAGCTCCCGAGTGTCACGATGTCAGTGTCATTTGTCACGTCATTCTGAATATACTTCACTACAATATTGAACAGACTTTTATGTGACGATCAATTTTGCCTTAAGCAGAATATACCACCTCCTAAGGGAAAGAATTTCTTAATTACATTAGAGTGACACTTTCAATATTATGTTTACTTCTGCCAAATAATAAAAGTGTTGAGTATTGCTGTGTTAAAATTGAAGGATTCCTAGGGGAGGCCAATTAACATATGTGGCTATGGTTTTTACATTTCTAGGGGGAGAGGGTGGGATCTTAACTGCCCTCTTTGTGACGCCAAACGGTAGAAATCCAATGTGTTAGCGTTATTTGATTTTACAAGGCAGGGAGAGTCACTCACAATAATCATTTGGACTTAATCGTTACAGTATCCTTTAATAAATATTTGGAGTAAGTTCTCCAATCTTAAGTACCTAGAGATGCTTATAGATTTTCACGGGTGAGAGTTTCCACTTACCATCAGATGAATTGCATGATTTGCAAGTTCGTATTTAAGATACGTAAAGGAATAAGGTAGGTAGATATATGAATATTTTTTTCCGGGGGGAAAACTTCAAAAAGTACCCGAGGCCGTGGAAATAAGTAGCATAAAAAAATCCTTAAAAGATGTGTAAGAATTTTCAACCGCATTGTTAACTGGCAATCAGTTTGATTGCTTGTTCGTCTCAATTCAATTACGAATCATCGGCAATCGACGTCGGCGATGTCATGGCGTTAGCGGAGCGGTTTAGTAGTCGGGCTAAAGTTGAAATTTGCAGTCGGGTGTATTGTTTTGTCATAATTTATTTATTTAAAGATTTTAAGGAATTTACGTTAATATCATAACACATAAGTATTATAACATAACATATATACATATATTGTTATGTTAATAAAAAAGCACCACTTCATTTTTTCTTATTCACAGGCGCCAAAAATATATGTATAGTAAAAAGTAGTTTAGAACAGTTTGAGAGAAGAGTACCTATAGCTAATAATGTGTTAATCGTCTATGAATTGTTTCGCACTTTGTTGGTAAATAGTTGATGGTTGTTATGAGGAAGATGGTGCCTGTTATCTGAGATAGTTGGTATAAGTATAACCTCCTGTTACGTACTGTTGTCAATCAACAACTGACCCCTGTTGGACAAAGGCCTGCTTTCTAATTGAGGGGGCGTTAAGGCTAAAGTCTTCAGCGATGGCCAAGTGCTACTTGATTGATTTCACACACCCTTGAGAACATTAAAAGCACTCGCATGCGTGTAGATTTCCCTATAATGTATGCCTTCATCAGTAAAGCAAGTGATTTTTAATCATATAAAAATCTTACAATGCTCTACGTGTTCAATTTATAAATATTTTTAGGATGCTGATGGGGCTACCGAGGTGATGTTGTGCGTCAGGGATGTTTGCAGAAGCACGTGTCAACTGTTTTTACACGATAATACACAAAAAATGCAGTTCTCTGATGCACCGTGTGCGAGATAGATCCAACAGTATCCTGACCATGATCAATGAGCGTTTTGATTGTCAATTTATTAATCACTGCATAAATATTCATATAAAAAACAGCGTAAATCAGGTAAATTTTAATGAGTCTGGTTACTTCAATCAATAAATATAACGCTAAATAATAGGTACGAAATGCTTGTCTGAGAATCGAACCTGGGATCCGCTAATTGGGAGTCCGAGTTGCAAGTTTTTTGTAAGATCTAGCTAATCTAGCTCATATTAAAAATAGTAACATAGTCAAATACAATACAAACACCCCGAGTGCTTAAATATATTTTTTTGTTCATTAATACATATGGTTAACTTAAAACTTAAATGTGAGGTATATTGACTAGCTTTTTTTTGATACCATATTATCATAATAGTAAAAAAAGGCGTCCACCCTATCTTTTTTCCCTCTGTTTCCAGGCGCCATTTTGGAAAATTATATAGCCTATATCACATTCCAAACTAAGATGACTCTAATGATATGGATCACAATCCGTCAAATCGTTTGAGCTGTAGCGCGTGCCAAAGAAATGGACATAAATACATACTCGAAAAACATTACCCTCCTTCTGATGCAGTCGGGTAAAAAATGCTTTATTTCGTTACTTCTAAAATGGAAAAATTAATTATTAAAGTGAGTATTTATAATAATCGCAATCAAACGATCCCGAATGAAGTCTCCGTCGGCCCTAATTAAGTGAAATGAACTGACAATATTTATAGCATGGCTTTGCTGATGTTTTAGTAATCGATCATGAATATAATACGATGACAGTTTCCACGGGAGAGGTCATAAAGACGTAGCCATCAGCGTCCGTAGGCAGGCATAAATCAAAGCTCAGACATCTACGAGACTATGATTAACGATTTTTATTAACTACAATGGATTTACGGACATTTTGGTAATAAACGTTAACCTTGTCATGTACATTATTAACTAGTACGAATATATCTTTAATCTTTAGAAACTTGTAACAAATCAATGTTTTCAGAGATCATTTGGACTTATTTATGCTTGGATGAAGCAATCGGCATCATGGCGTGGGCTTTCAATTTGTCGCTTTCAATAGCAGTTCAAAAGGAATTTCTGGTCCTCCTATTTGTAATTCCCACTCAGGGACGCAAATAGAATATGTAAATTCTTCTTTAGAAAGTTGGTGCACGTTATTTTTACAGTACAAAAAAACACACGTTGCTGCTCTAAAAAAGTGCCGCGTAGGGCAGGCTGATCCCCCAGCGCCTGACACTCTAGGCCTCTGGATTACGCTTTTGTTCTTGCCTAAAATATGTGAGAATATATCCTTGTATTCTTCAATGGTTACAAGTGTATTAACCAGAAATTTGTTTACTCGGATGTCCCATGAGATGCTCCTGAAAACAAGACTAATATAAGATGCTGTAATATACTTTAATATACATAAGATTCCTTTAAATGAATCAGACATAATGTAAAAACATGTTTTTTTTCAATATATATTAAGTGAAGGCAAAT
>DWLI01002128.1:0-13781 GCA_018249915.1 Cecropterus dorantes dorantes
GAATAGAATGATTTATTGATTGTAGGACTTCAGAACGGCTATCACTTATATCAGCATTATCAATAAATATACAAGTATCTGAAAACTGTACAAAAGAGAAGGAAAAACCTTAATATTTCTTCTTAAGAAAAGTTAAGCCTTTCTTTTATTATATTAGGTACGCTACGCGGTTTTACCCGTTAATAAGAAGGAAAAAAACATAGCGTTATGTTATATAGGCTATAGCTTTCTTCAATAAACGAACTATTCAATACAAATATTATTTTTAAATCACTAACTAGTACTTCTTAAGATTAGTCCGTTCAACCAAACAAACTCTACTGCTTTATAACATTAGTATAGTAGTATAAGTATCTATATAAAATCTTATATTGTATATTTGGAATTAGGATAATAAAAAATAGCTTGTCAATCTTAATATCAGGCCCCGTAAGGAGTATGAACTCTCATATAATTATGTACATGTTATTATATTGTAAAGCATTGAGAAGCATACAATAAAGAAAACAGATTCTTAAAACTTAAAAACAAACCGTCCTGGGCAATATAAACTTTTCATATAATAATATAAAATCTTTACCAAAATAATATGTACGTATTGTTATGAACCTCACATATTTTTTGCCGTAAAATAATCTTTGTAGACTTGATTACGAGAACCGATTGTTAAGAATGCCGAAAAGCAACACATTTTAAGTTAATTACTTTGAAAAATGAATTTTGGTTTTCATGAAACAGACGTCAATAAGGAAGATCCAGGAATTTGTTGAATTAATCAAAAATACGGTCACGAACTTTGCGTATAAATAATATGACGCTATACTACATAATAAAATTATGTCCATTTACGGACATTGCATCAGACTAACTTACTAACTTATAATACGAGTATAATAAACTACCTATAATGTTACAACTATAAAATATACAGACCTACATATTACCGATTACGTAGATGTGGATGATAAATACTTTGTTTTTAAATTAAATTATTTAATTGTTAATAGTTAAAAGGTTTATTTTTATTATTTATGTCGTAGATGTTATAAAGTAATAGATTAGAATATTTAAAATATAATAATCACAATAGTCATGCTAAAAATTGCAGTAAGTGTGTCTCACGTTTTATTTGAAATTTTTGGTGCGTAAACTCTTGTCTGTATATCGTCGCTTAAGTTCTAACACCGCGTAACTCGAAAAATAGCCATTTTGATTTATGTACATCATTCGATAGGGAATTAAAAGACGCGTCGTTTGGTCTATAAAAATTCAGAATTTGAGATAATCACAGCTAGTTATTCGAGAAAAAAGAATGTAGCGTTTATTGACTCAGCCAAATATACGGTGAAAACTACGCGTAAGTCAGTGTTGTTTCATACTAAAACAGGTGACGAGCGGTGCTCTGGCGAATTAAAAATAATTCAATGAAACAGTTTTTCTGCTCTCCTGAACATTTGGTAATATTGAGATCCGCGGTGTTAGAACTTAAGCGACGATATTTGTTTCGGGTAATCTATGAGAAAGCGGGACCGTTTTTGGCCGCACAATCAATAGCAGATTGCTTATGTTATAAGGAAAAATTAAACTAAATAATTAGAATTGCAAGGAAAAATTAAAAATCAGAACTAGCGCACGCTCTACGTGCACGCACCCACCGTCAGTACTCTTTGAAGAACTGCTGTTTCGTTATAGTTGTGGAAGGTATAAAAATTCAATTTAAACGCTGATGAAATTTGAAACCATAGCTATTAATTATCTATAATAATATGATAAAGCAGTAGAGTTCGTTTGGTTGAACGCGCTAATCTCAAGAACTACTGATTCGAATTAAAAAATCTTTTTGTATTGAATAGTCTAATAATTGAGGAAGGCTATAGGCTATATAATATCACGTTATGTTTGTTTCTTTTTTTCTTATTTAGTAGCGGGTGAAACCGCGTAGCACACCTAGTCATTAATAAATATTATTTGCACTTCATACCGGACGTAGTCTGCGAGGTGTGCATGGCGGCAGGGGCGGGGCCGGCGGTCGCGGCCGCTCGCACCGAAGACGACATCACGTTCACGTTCTGTTGATTGACACACTAGTGAAAACATTTTCTTTTTCTCTACATACATATAATTTATTCACATTCATGCAATCTGTGTAGGGACAGCCGTGTAATGACGGTCTTGAATAATATCGCTGTTTCACTTTCCTGCATCTCGTAAGAATTTACTTGGTGTCAAACATTCAGGAGATAAGCAGCAGCGTCTTCTTGTGGCCTTATGAACTCCACTGCTGGACATAGGCCTCCCCTAATGAAGGTTTTTGCCAATAGCCTTTTTTATAATAATTTGCCTTTTTGCGTTTTATTACAGCTGCTGCCCATCTCCTGAATTTTGTACCTACGTCGCCTCCTACAACATGCATGGAAAGAGGTGCTGATCAAGACCGACTATTACTGGTGCAGGTAACATTTTCGGTATATTCCACTTTGATTGCCCGGCTGATATAACCCAAGTAATCAAAAGCAACTCATTGGTGTTCTTTAATCACCTGAGACATAATCTGGGTAATCATAGGTGTATATCCAAAAAAGTATATCATTTTAGTATCCTCTAATCATAATATATAGGTGATCAAAGGATACCGAAATAAAATATCTTTTTGAAGGCACCTAAGACCCAGGTTATTAAAGGGCACCAATGAGTCGCCTTATGGTGTATTCACTTTGATCATCTTAGTGATATCACCTAGGTGATCAAAGTGGAATAAACCAAATAATCTAGGTTTGTGACTCCTATTTACAGATGAATGTAATTCCGACATATGTTTACACAGTCCAAGTTAGGTCTCGTAGAACAATTTACTTCAAGAATTCCGGAAAATATTCGAGCCTCCTATAGAAAGTCATTCTTACGTTACCGACATATTGTGGTTATTATCACTACATTACCTACACTTATTCACATTTTGAGGTCCACTTAACATAAATGTATTGTTCAAAGTATTACGTAATTATGCCTATTGAATAATTATTAATTTATAGATAGTTAAATAGTTGAAAGAACACTTACGTTGTGTGTCACAGAGTTTTGCAATGCGGTTGGTGATAGTGGGGCATGAAGACCAGAATTCCCACTCACTCCGCCACCAGACTAAAAAGTAATGTACCATAAACTATTTATTAGTGCCTGAAATGATTTAGAGCAGTGATAACCTAGTGGTATAAACGATCTCTCATGTTAGGAGTCCAAGGTTCAAATCGAGGATTAAAACCTAAGCTATTTCTAAATTATATGCAAACTATACATTAGTATTTGCATGCTTTAATGGTGAAGGAAAACTTAGTAAAGAAACCTCCATAGGAACTTAAGAGGTCACAAACAGTATAAAAAAATATATCCAAATGATGACGATCCAAATAAGAGATCGTTTCTTTAATTTTAAAAAGTGAATCTTCATCCATTCTTTGCTTTTAGGCCTTGAGTATAAATCAGCTATTAAATAATATTCAATCTGTAATTTAAACGATTTATATAACTGACGACGTGCGTCTTCTTCTTAATAAGAGCAAACCAAAGCCATTTAAAATATTTTAACGACGACAACATCCCACGTGATAAAGAGGCGCCTAAAGAAGGCTAAACTATGTCAAAACTATAAAGCATCGAATACATAATAACATTCTAAAAACACGGCTGAGGCGAGATATACATCCCACAGCATCAGTGGAACCATACTTAAAGAAGCTCTTTAACTTATCTGAGATGCGGATTTGCCCTAGTTTTTAAGTTGTCCGGAAAATCTCTGGGCAGTTTCTCAGATGTTTCGGTTTAAATTAGAAGGTAATAAACATAGGGCAAGTAATTTCATCAACAATCAATCAACGTTTTACGAATTTCTTATAGCTACGTTAAATTACTCTGATATTAAGTTATATGCAAGATTGTAGAACCATTATGGTCCGACAGGAGAGTTACCACGGCCAAATTTATTTATAACGGTGGAAGGGTGCACTATCGTATGATGCGACCATCTTTGTACTCGGGAGTAACAAGGCACCTGTGATAATCTTATGACAGAACCTTCTAAAAGGAGTTGCTTACAAATGTTCGAAGGCGGCAGTGAACACCAGCAAGTGGAATGTATGCTCGTTTGCTACTTCAATCTTATGAAATAAAATATGGCATTTAAACCCACGATCGTGATAAGTATGTCTACGCTTCTGTAAAACTCAGATCAAAAGAAGTTAGGTATAGACAGATAGATCAAAGAAGGTAGGTAAGCAATAGTGGCATACGGTAGATAGAAACAGTTGTAGTGTCGTGTGCTTCAGCAATCGAAGTGTGAACGAAGGATTTACAAGGAGCTAGGAGGGATAAGCGCCGTGAAGTGGGCTGTACTATGCTTCTATGATCCGACAGTTAAGAAGAACATGTCTATATGTCAATGTAGAAATGCAAATACATATACATCTACAATTCTTCGTGAATAGGTTAGGAGTCAGGTACTATATCAGACACCACAGATTATTCGAAACTATATGCGTTTTCTAAATTATGTATAATATGCTTTAATGGAGAAATGAAACATCTCGGATGCGTACATGGCTCAGATTTTTTAAGAAAATAGTTATCAAAAGCTTGTTCTTCATTAATCTGTATTTAGCTTACTGGCTTAACTACGGCCTAAATACCTTCAAGTTTTGATTATTTACCTCAATTTGCCCAAATTTTGAATTCGGTTGCTTGTTACATTGTGCGATATTACGAGTGAATAGAGAATAGTGCAGTGTTATAAAATTATGTAGTATCGTAGGGAATAGTAATGTGTTATAAAAGTATCGATGTGTTACATACCGGCAGTTGGTGCGGGGGCTGGGCGCGCTTTAGGCGTGCCGGCGCGATGGGCGCGGGCGTCGCCGACGCGGAGTACCAGCCGCACGGACCCACGCCCTGGGCGCCCGCGTGCACGCCGTGCTGCACAAACGGACGGTTATATTTATAATTTAATACGACTTACATATTGAGTATAGAACTGCCGTTTTTTTTCTCCTACTTTACTCCAGAGGCATAACCGCTACACCTATTCCTGCCTAACACTACTCAGGACGTTTAAATATTGATTTGAACGGTGTAGGCGAGAGATTCTCATAGGTGACAATGATAATGCATCTGGTGAACCTCAGGTAGGTTTCAGATAGTCCATAGGCGACTTTGGTAAAATCAAATCAATAAGTCGAAGAGCCTTGTTTCGTGTATTAAGTGTACCTTACCGTTATGTATTAGAAGACATACACGCAGCACTACGGTCATAAAGCAGAATTAGTTTTATGGTGGTAATGCCGCAATTGAACCACGAAATGGCTGGAACTGTTATGATGGCGCTAGATAAAGGCCACCACAAGAGCTATCATAGATATCGAAGCGGTGTAATGATTAGTGTGGAATCGCAGCAATATAGTACTAAGTAGGTGTGCCCAAACAATACTAAAAACGAAGTCACTGTTTTCGTTCTAATGAGTTAAAGAAGTAATCATTAAATACCCTTGTTTTAATACGGTAGTAATAAAACTTACCAATTGAACATATGTTATCTTCATAAAAGACAAGGTACTATTATACGTTATATAGTTATACGAATATATCTAACTAAATATCGAAGTTTAGTACAGTTGTATGATAAGTTTTTTCCGATATTAATAACAACATATCATATGCATATCAATAAATCAACAATCAGCGTATCAAACGTAACAAACACGGAAGCAACCTTGTCTGTAGTTGATAATAAATTTTAAATAAAAATTTAAAAGTGAACCAGATACTTAACAAACATTAGAAGTGGGTACTTCTTTATTGACGTTGCGAAGATTTTTGGAGGAAATGTAATTAGATAATGCTAACGGTACAAACATGAAAAAAATCTATAGTCAAGCTAATGTTGCCTTTGTTAACTTTAAATTTTAAACTAGCTTTTTACCAGTAATCGAGTAGAACAACAAAAACAACTTCCAATGTAATTACTGTGACAACAACGACAAAGGTTTATAGGTACTTAGTACTTTATAGTTTACGTGATACGTACTCAACCAAATAATGTTATTCTTACTACGCTTTTGTTTACTTTCGTTGGTGAAGATTTAAGCTAGACTATAGCGCTGTTACATTGTAGATATTTTTATTTTAAGGTAAAGGTATTTTTTGATTTAAAAGGTAGATAAGTACAAACCTGTGCAAGAGGCGGATGCGCCTGGTGACGATGAACGTCCGAATTCATCGCAGATGACATCTACTTTTAAGTACACCTCATCATCTGCGAACAAAAAAAACTAGATGAAATATCCAGTAGCGAATTTACAACATAGCATACAATACATTTTCAGTATTCAAATCACTTCAAACAACCAATATTGATTGATTTTCTAACCATATAAATACTGGCAGTGGAATACGTTAGTTTTCAGCCGAAGTTTAATTCTCAATAGTAAGCAAGAACTTTTTTCTCGTACTCGGGAGCACAATAAAAGAGTTTAAAGTAATTAGAATGAGTAGTCGACGATTTAAACAACTATAAACTACCTGTGTTTGTATGTGTATGTGTAGATTTATTGTAAAATAGTGTAAACGACTACGACCGATTACGAGATAGTTACGACGTGCCTAGCATATTTACAAAATTGTTCTGTAATGAAAACAAGATTGTGTATGTTTTGTTTCCACGAAATCGTTAAGTAAATAAGGTAAATTTCCACTTACATTGTGCGGTTTCGTTTATAATGAGCATTTTTATTGATTTGGAAAACATTATTGATTTGTTTCTATGTGGAATTTCCTATAAACAAAATTCCAATTATCAGCACAAATTAATTCGTTGGTACTAATACTTCTGATTCAATCACAAACCGAACTGAATTGTTCAATGTATAAATGTGGGTGTGGATTGGTGAGAGGTGTAGGAGTGGTTGGGGTGATTCACTCTCATTCTCCTGCCGATGGCTTGGAACTAACGAGCGGCGGCGGACCGTGTCACATGTCGTGACTACTGCAGCTTCTATTACGCTCGTATGAACTAACTTATATAACACAGCACACGCGGCACGACAGGAAAAACGCTAATGAAAATAAACGATGCTCGTGAATCGTTACGATTAGAAACTACTCAACCGTCCGGCAAATATTATGTTTCAATAGCAATATTATCGAATATCGTACATAAATAAATCGTTTTTGTTATGAAATAGAGCACCATACGTTTTCAATAAAAAAATCATCCATAACACAACCACAATTCACTATTTGACTGGATGTAGCAAACATCCATATTTTACAATTTTCTTTTTAACTTGTGGGGTCGCAATTATTCAAGCTATTTAAGCGCTTACTTAAATAAAAGATTATGCAATATAAATGTGGAAAAGCTTTAACCGCGAACTGCGCTACCGCTACCTACCTCATTTACTTTGCAATAAATATAATGACCATTTAAGTTATTTTATGGTGTGTTAATAGCCAACAGAACGGATATGGTATTACCGCTTTTCTCTTGACCTAGCTCAAATCATGACTATTGCGTAATTAAGTAGGCCAGTGATTAGCAGTTAGCCGCAATTTTTGCACCACACGCGTGGCCAGCCGTCTGCGTCGCTGTCTTCACCGGCATGCAATTCGCTACCTCGTTTACGCGGTTATATTGTAAAATATCACGCCACCTCATGGCCACATATCAACATCAACATTACGATCAATCACATATGTGTCGGTAGCATTGCGTTACTTTGGTGCATTAAACGAGGAAAATTACAATAATGACAAGGTACAAAACGGCGCAATTCATCCTTGTATGGCACAAACATAGTCACGTTGTGAGTAATAAGTGCCTCTGATCTATCCGAGAACACGTGACGCATCTGTGCATATAATTTTTAGGGTCAATGTCACGATTTATATTAATTGGAATACGATATTCGTAATAAAATTAACAATCGACCTGGTTAATTAATAAAGATGCCACAAAATTTAAAGGCATTCCTCACATATTATAAAAAAACCTTGATGTTTAATTCCCTGAATTAATGTTTCATTCATTAAATAGTAAAAACAATGTAAATTCTGAAATTTTACAAACTAAACAAAAGAAGCGATAAACTTTAAACTTGGTAGTCAGGTTATTAACCATATTAATTTATAATGTAAACGAGTAAATCCAGTATAATGGACGGAAGTGTTCCCTGGATCAAATCTTAAACTTTAAAATAAGTTCAGTACTTCAGCAAGTTTGGAGTTGGAAGACTCGTTAGTACATTACCTATTACTTTATTTTTACTTTTGTGCGTCGGCTGTTAGACTGGGCCATTCGTTCGACTTTCCCGCCCCGGGCTTCATTCAACAGTCCGGCACTGGGCAATGGCATCTCTACTCTTTATCCCAACATGTAGTATTCTTGCATTATTATGAATAATGAATCTATACTAATATTATAAAGCAGTAGAGTTTGTTTGGTTGAACGGTCTAATGTCAGGAACTACTGGTTCGAATTTTAAAATTCTTTTTGTATGGAATAGTCCATTTATTGAGAAAGGCTTTAGGCTATATAAAATCACGCTATGTTTGTTTGTTTTTTTTTCTTCTTATTTAATAGCGGGTGAAACCGCGTAGCACATCTAGTATTATATAAAACCTTTGAGAGATGAAACCGTCGAGACTATAAAACGTTGAAAAACCGCGATAGTCGTGGTTTTTCAGCGTTCCATATTATTCGCATGAAAAGTATGAAAATTACATGTTTTGTAACGTCTTTTAGTTTTGCTCTTTCATAAAAATATAGGTACACACGCGTCATACTTGGTGTGATAATGTATTATTGTAGAACCTGAAAAGAGAATAATAAATAATAAAAAGCCGTTTGAAAGATCTTGAACAGAATAAAAGACACCATTACATTATGTTGTGTCGTGGTGTGGAGTGCTGAAAGGCTAAATATTGTATTGATTTTCTTCGCGCATTTTCTGCTTCACGCTCATTAAATAATATAGCACCATCCATACAAATAGGTGAACAGCAAACCGAGTCGCTAGCAACAATTATATCGATTTGGCGAAGTGTATCGCCAACAACTATAAGTTTCCTAGTGAAAAAAATGAGAGTATCAAACGCTAGCGCAATCAACATCGTGTCGGCTTGCAGCGGGCCAGCCCACATTCATTGCAATGAAATCATAAGCACAACACGAGCAAAGAGATCGGCCGGGTTGAGCGGGCGCGTGCCGAGTTGAACGACCACGACACCACGCGCACGTTTCACTTTCGTCCTCTCGTAGTCGTCGCGCATCGCCTCCCACCGTGACCGCCAACTGCCAATTTAGCTAATCACTCCGCTAAGATTTATTAACGGTGGAAATTTGCAGACGTTTCTATTTTCTCGCGAACTCACGGCAATTGAAACACAGCAACAAAAAACTCGACTTGAATTTAGGTTGCGTACAAGCATCTCTTTTTATGAACGTGCATTTTACAGCAATAAAACCCAGTTGGTACGTTGGATATGCTAATCGGTTACGGATTATGTTCTTATCAAAGTGGTTTACTACTAGTACACGTTTATATTCGTACTCAATGAATGAGTTGCTCGCGCGGATTTCGTGCTACTTCTTTTGCAAAACATTACGTAGTGAGCGAATGAGCGTTAGTTGCCTACGTTCATTTGCATACTGTTTTTAACCCACTGAATCAGAATTTCTTAACGTGTTTATGCTGTGGTACACCATATGCAAATATTGTTTATAATAGAAACACGAAGTTTAAAACTAGAACTTATTTCTGAAGAAATATTCAGAGGCTGGTTTGTGTCGGGATTATTCATCCACTCATTTTTTTCTATTAGGGGACAGATTGCTACAATATTGCCTTTAAAGTAATGTCACTTATAATATGACTTTGTTGTATAATAAAGATGGAGCCACAGTTATTTAAATCCAGTTTGTTGGAACGAATTATCATTAATGAAATGAACATTGTTTTTGTAGAAAGCTTTACAGTAGCCCTCGCCTGAGACTTAAATAATAATTCATTATTTACGTTTCACAATTTAAGTCCAATTCTGTCACTACAAAGGACATAATGAAAACATGTTGGCCGTTGACTTGGCTTTAAAATGTAGGAAGTGATACGCGGCACTGACTGTATTTATGTAGGTGTCCACGTTTTAACCGTGTTTACATTAACACTGATCTGTTTATAGATGGTATATTTTAGTAGCAACATAACCAGGAAATCACAATTATGTCTTTATAGTTTACTTTGCGAACATGATTGACATTTCATATGAACTACGGCCGATTATAATTATTGCGGTGAAAACAATTTGTACAGCAGCTTTGTGTACAGCAGGCTAAATACAATGAGCTGAGCCATAACATTAAAATCTTAGCTTTTCGAGTGATGGACAATGATATGGGACAATTTTGTGTTAGTAGTTCTCTATCGACTCACGAATAAGTTTGCTAGTAGGTATTTCTGGATGCGTTGCGTAGTATAGGAAGACAGCGTTGACCTTACAGCTAATAAAAATCGCTTCCTTCCCTCCATGGTCGCTCGAATGGCAGAAAAGGAAAACATAATGAAGAACATTATTATGCAAGTCTCCGTATATTTCGTAGTTCTTTGATAACTTAGCAACTTAAACCTGCTGGAAGTTATTAATTAGTTTAATTGCAGAAACAATTTGTACAATTAACCGAGGTGTGTTTTTTTAATTTCCCAATGCGAGTATAGAAATAACATTCATATTACAATTACCTAACAAAATTATGGTAATAAGGGCTCCCACTGTATTTTTTTGTTTCGTCCGTCGTTTCGTTTTATATAATACTAGATGTGCTACGCGGTTTCACCCGCTATTAAATAACAAAAAAAAAACAGCGTGATTTTATATAGCCTAAAGCCTTTCTCAATAAATGGACATTTTTAGGGTTCCGTAGCTAAATGGTAAAAGTGGGATTTTATTACTAAGCCTCCGCTGCTTTTCCCTCTCACACAGTTCTCTAATGTCTTATACGATATGATATAGACAGCAAATAGAATATAAAAATTGATCAGCCATGTACCAAAGATGGTGTAGCTCTTTGGGGTTCACTTTTGTAGGTAGAATTGCTTCAATACATAACTGAAAAATTTGTCTGTCTGTCTAAGGCGAGTCACCGAATACTCATATCTATCGTGAGTAACTGATGTAAACGATTTATTCCATCCGTTCAAAGGAATGAAATACGACTAGTCAGTCAAGAAAGTTTGCCTTAATATGAAGACGATGACGATGGAAAATCAACTTTAAGTGACGTATCTGATGCCATTTAAAGGTGTAAAAACAATGACAATACTCAATTCATTTTCAAAAAAACCAGATTACACACCGTCTCGTGACATTTTAAATAGGACAACTCCATATATATCGGAACTTAGTCTTTTATTTTAGGAGATAATACATGGTGTAAAATAAATAAATACACATAAATATTTTAACTCTATAAAATTCAATAGATTTAAAGACCCAACGATTTATTGAACAAAATTATCCAATACTGCTTTATCATGCTTTAAAAACCTTCGAATATTCGATATTTGCTAATAGATACGTTCCACATCATGATAAGTACTTTGTACAACCATATGGTTTATTTTAATCCACGCCAGGTTTAACTGTAGCGTAACAATTATCGATTCGAGCCTAAAATATCTATTTGCACACTGTTACTTTCTGTGTAAACCGCAGCCCATGCCTTTATCGCCCACGAATAATAGCTCCATAATGAAACAAGTATCTGTATGATAATTCATTCTTACATTAAGAGTAATTCTTTTAACTTATGAGTAAAATACCTACACGTACCTTTACGTCATCATTTACATTTTTTCTAATACAGTTAAAGATCTTTAGGGTTCGTTTCAAACGATTGCGTGTAAGTTCATGCAAGTGATTTCATTATAATAAAATAAACAGACACTTTTATTTCAAAAGAGACTGTAAGTAACTCTTGCGCCAACAACAAACGATTACGCGGCTGAATATCGAGCACAGAACCGCACTTTTCTGTTTACACACTTGACGACGTCCAGGCGTGAGTCAACCGCGCGCGGGAGGTTTCTTTGTTTGTTTACATCGACAACATGATGTGACGAACACAATCAAGCGGCCATGAGACAAGAATGATTCGTAACTGAGATACAACTTCAACAAACCGACGTGTTGTCGGGTAGCACGTCAGTCGCAAACTGCCGGCCACGGTCGGAGTGCCGCACGGAATTACTTACTGATGAAATTTCCCTATTGCCAATGCTATTACACAAATGTCAATATAAGTCCATTATTATGATTTACTTATGTGAGAAATATTTACCTCAAATATACGTAAATAACGGATGACTCAACAGTATAATAAAACATTTAAACTGCTAATCCGTACACTCTTCTTTCAAAACCTTAATCTTTAATATAAAAAAGGAAACATCCAATGTTAATGTAAACTTTAACAATGTGTAATACATTGTTAATTTAATATAATAAAATTGAAATTATTTATTGATTTTACTCAATTACTCAATTTTACTCAGAAATACTCTATCAATATTTTATAGATTTATAATCAAATTGCATCTCAACATGACAATTGATAACTGTTAAATCATAGGCGATAGACACTGCTGTAACGTACTAATCTTACTAATATTATAAATGCGAAGGTTTATGAGAATGTACGTGTGTTTCTTACTCTTTCACGGAAAAACGACTGATAGGATTTAGATGAAATTTGGCACAAAGATAGTTCATGGCCTGGACATAGGATATTTTTTACCGTGGTACATGACCAAGGCGGGCGAAGCCATGGGAAAGAGCTAGTTAGACATAATATTCAGAAAATTATCACCTTTTAATATAATGGTAACGTTCTTTAAATATAAAAAATAACATGGATTCCGTTGTAGATCGAAGGGTCGATTTTCGTGCATGAATCATGGTTGTGCGGGTGAATTTGCGTATAAAATTCATAATATAGAAATTAGAACATGGTAACGCGATAATGAAATATAAATGATGTCATTGATATAGAAAAAGAGGGTGCACTTATTATGGCGTATAATAATTACATTTGTATTCGATGTGTACGTACGCAAAACTATTATAAGTCATAATTTATTTTCTGTTAATATTTTACAATACTTACATTAGGTTCTTTTAAATCATAAAATATTTAACTTGCCTTTACATGAAAAGTAGGTTGCGTGGAGACAAGTTTTACTCAACGACCGCTTTAAAAATGTACACCAAAAGAAAATCACGGCTACGCTTCTAAATGAGCAGAAGCTCCGTTCTAAATTAGTAAGTGCTAAAAGAAGAGTGCACTCGTGTCAACATGACATCCGTACGTTAAAAAACGCAACACAATTAGTGGTATTTGTGACAACTGGAGCGTGAGAGGAATCCAGAGTACGATAGTGTTCGCTCCGCAATGCCCCGTGACCGACTCGGCGACGATGGTTATTGTTGGTATGCCCTCTATTCCGGTAGGTAAGTAGACCGAATGTATCAACATAGAGTTTACCATCACTAGTCTAATCTATTCGTTTCATTCGCATTCAAATTACTTTATATAGCAAAATAGTATAAATGAAAATAGTTGATACGGAGGAAACAATTTAATGCATGAAATCAATCGATGAAATAAAGTGTACTCAGTTCGTACTGACTGCAGTTAATTGATCTCAAGCACTTTTTTCTTTAAATACAGTACAGAGCTGAGT